>PYAF01001150.1:59037-89346 GCA_007407185.1 Glycine tomentella | reverse complement strand
CTTTCTACTTGGACCAATAGGAATTTTCAAGCTTCTTAGCCTTCCATGTGGCCAATCTTGAAGCTTCTTAAAGTTTTATCCTTTGATCCTAGATCACACGGCCAAAGCTTGTATTAGGAATTCAAATCAACCAATTTTTCTTTCAATTACATGTAATAACTTTACTTGAATTCTTATTGGTCTATTTTGCTTTGAATTAGTAAAATTACTAAACTGACTCATTTGGGAAACCTATTCGTCCCATAATTAAAAGAAAATTCTATAGATTATGCCCACACTTTTCTTATAATTTTTTCTGATACCCGAGGTAGTCTAAATTAAGCTCTTTTCCGAGTATCTTTCGAAATTACTGTTTATGGTTCTCTGCCAACAACCATGTTGATAATTTGTTGTCTAAAGGCATTTTATCCAATATTGAGGCTCCCACAAATTTCTCAAGTCATCTTGATCATTTTTGACCTAAAGGGCATTTTAGTCATTTACCACTCTCGGGACGTAATGGTAATTATCCAATTTGTTCACGGACATTTATGTAATTTTCTCCTAGAAATATCTTACTAAAATATCTAGGATATATTGGTTATTTTCAAAATGTCTAGGGGTATAACTGTCATTTTCCATCCTAAGAACATATTCGTCATTTCTGAAATTGTTCAAGGGCATTTTTGTCATTTTGCCCTAAATTTTTCTATTGTCTCTTATCAACATTTTATTTTAGTAATTAACTGTAATTTCCAAAATTTTGGGGTGTTACATGTTACACTTCTCCCCTCCTTCAAAAAATTTCGTCCTCGAAATTTGTTAGATTTGTTGACATCTTAATCTCTAATTTGTCCATTAGTTCAGGAATGGTAAGCTAGACTCAATTTCAACTTGATTCCTAAAGTTTTATGGAAACTTTCTAAAATATGGACATAAATCTAGAATCTAGAAAAACTCCATGAAATCTTGCAATTCTTACTTATATATCAACTTGTCGACTTTCCTCAAAAGTTCTTGATACTAAATGGGATGATCTAGACTTAATTAACCAATCTACTATAACTTACATGAAATCAAAACCTCTAAAACTCTTGGGCAAAGCAGTAACAAAATCCATGGATATGCTTTTTCGCTTCTACTGAAGTATTTCTAAAGATTGTAACATACCAGAAGATTTCTGATGTTCTATCCTAAATTTCTGGCAAAGTTAAACAAAAATATACATACTCACTTATTTTCCTTCTTCATCCTTGGCCACCAGAACAAAACTTTTTAGATCTTGATACCTTTTAGTGGCTCCTGGATGGATACTTAACTTACTCTTGTGCCCTTCTTCTAAAATTATCTTCTTAAGTTCAGATTCATTAGGCACACAAATTCTTCTTTGTAATCTCAATATACCATCTGTTCCTATCTTAAATTCACTATTTCTTCCATTGGATATATTTTCTAATATGGTTCTTAAGGAAGTGTCAGATTTTTGCCTACTTTTTACTTCTTACTTCCTTCAAAAATTCATTGGAAACTTACAGAGTTTCTAACTTTATGCTTTACACACATTAAACTAAGATCCTCAAATTGTGTTAACAAATCCATTTCCTTAATCATCAATGCAGATGTCATCAAAGATTTCTTACTTAAAGCATCCATTACCACATATTTAATTTTTATTAAACAATTATTTCAAATTCTTATGGTCACTAAAACCTCAAAATGAGAATCATATAGATAGTTCTCAAAATTTTCAACATAAATACCACAGTTGCTAATTCTAAATCACGAGTAAGGTATTTTTCTCTCATGGCTTTCAATTGCCTAGATGCATAGATTACTATCTTTCCATTAAAACCCATTTTAAATGCATTACAATATACTACAAAAGGTTTTTCTATTTCTGGCAAGACTAACACAGGTGTTGTCATCAGTTCCTTAAGGGTTTTGAAACTATGCTCACACTGGGCATCCCATACCAAAAACTTTGATCCTTACGAGTCGGCTTGGTCAAAGCTAATGCTAACTCGAAGAAATCTTCTATGATTCTTTAATAATATCCTACTAAACCCAAAAACTTCTAATCTCAAACACAAACTTAGGACTTTCCTACTTTAGAACAACTTTTATCTTAGAATGATCTACAACTATACTATTTTTGGAATATCACCTGTCCTAAAAATATCAGTCCAAAACTCACACTTAAATGACTTAGCATAAAGTTGTCTGTTCTTAAGAGTTCGTAACAAAATCCTCAAGTATTCCTCATTCTTGTCTCTAATCTTGGTATATACCAAAGTATCATCTATGGAAACTATCAAGATGGAGGTAAAAGATCCTATTTATATAATCCATAAACACATAAGGACATAAGTCGCATTAAAGGACAAAATCAAATATTTGCAATGACCATAACTAGTTCTAAAGTAAATCTTTGAAATATCCACAGACTTCACATGAATCTGATGGTAACTAAATCTAAGATCTATCTTGCTAAACACACATGTTCGTACCAACTGATCCATAAGGTCATCCTTTCCAGTTCCCTGCTTTGCTAGAGGCTCAAGGGCTGAAAAAATTTGTTGAACTCAAGGGTACTTTTTACCCTGAGTTGGTGAAGGTATTTTCCACCTGTGCTAAGGCTAACATGGATGGGATAGATGATGAAGTATGGGAAGTTGTTGCTGGAATCTCCTCTACTGGTGTGAGGAGATTTGATGAAGAAATATGAGGTTACAACAAGATTAACACTTATATGCAGATGCTTCAAGACCCACAAGCAAGGATGAAGACAAGGCTTGGTGTAGGCAATCTGACATGGAAGGATAGGTTGCTTCATTACATCATAACCTATATCCTTACCCCTAGGCCTACCAACCATGCTCAAATCACAGATGATGATTTACAGCTTGTTTATGGTTTGAAGACCTCTACTCAAATCAATTGGGTTATGGTCTTTATAGAAATTATGGTGAAATCTAATAGGCTGATTAGTTATAACATTCCCTATGCTGTTCTTGTATCTAGGTTTATAGATTATTTTCAGATTGATGTAACAGAAGAGGTAGTTTATCATACTACTGATACTACCAGCCTTATTAAGGAGAAACATCTGAATAAGCTTGGCTTGGTAAAAACAGCCAATGGGTGGTTAATGGCTGGACAACAACCTAAAGCTGGAGGTAGAGAAGGTGCTACTGAAGGGGAGAAGAAGATGAAGAAGCTGAAGGAGAACCTACACCATAACAATATTCACCATATGAATCTCTCATGATTCAGAAAATGGATGCCTTATTGTCTCTCCATCATGAGCACAGAGCAGAGACTAATTTATCCTTGGAAGAGATGAAGTCTAAGCTAGAAAACATAGAAGCCACAATTGTTCTTGATGAGTTTGATAAACTCATTTAGGTTGCTTGTGTTTTCTTTCCTGTTTTGTTGCTGTTATGCTTTGGTCTCTATTTTTTTTTTCTTGATGAAGTTTCCTGATTAATGTACTGCACTATTTCCCTTTCCCTTAATGATATTTCAATTTCTATTTCTCATTGTTTGAGTTGCTACCTTTTGACTTTGATAAGCCAAATAGGGGGAGAAATAATTGATTGATAACTAAAGGGGAAGTTGCTCTATTTTGCTATGTTTTTGCAAAGAAAAAGATTGATGAAACTACTTAAGTCAGGGGGAGCAAAAATAAATGAAAGAAAATGATTAATGTTTATGCAAGCATCATTCTTGACACTTGTTCTTAGCAAAGAGGCTGATTTGATTTCAGGTTAACAAGTTTGAGACTCCTATCATTCATTCCTCAAAGCACTTAAAAGCTAAAAAAATGTTCAATCAATATTTGGCATGTTCAAAGCCAAAAAGGGGGAGATTGTTGGATATAGGGGGAGTAGCAAGAAGATGAAGAAGAATCTTGCGCCTTAGAATAAAGTTTTGAGTTTTTCACATGCCAAGAAATTTGTAATTTGTTCAAGCGTATGAGAGGCTAATCTTATGATCCTTGCATTGCATGAACATGGTCATTAACTTGCATACATGATTTCATTAAAGCATTAAAGCTATTCATGACTTCAAAAGAAATGAAATTCTCATGGTTAAGTTTTTGGAAAAACCAAATCTTACTGCTTTAATCGATTACATAACGGATTAATCGATAACAAGCTTAAATTTTGATTCTGGAAAAGCTATGAAGAACATTTTAATAGATTAACATGGTATTGTAATCAATTACATAGTATAAAATGAAAATCATGTTTTCCTATTTTAATCGATTACCATGATATCGTAATCGATTACTGAAGTTCATTTTTAAACATGCTCAATTGATTTAATCGATTACCACAAATTGTAATCGATTACATAAGTGTATTCTGGAATTTTGTTTATCTGCTTTAATCGATTACCACAAATTGTAATCGATTACATAAGTTTATTTTACATAAGCTTTAATCGATTACGACTCGGGTTAACCGATTGCTTTGCTCATTGCAGTTTTCTAGGTTGTGCTAAGAACATTTTAATCGATTATTTGACATTTTAATCGATTACATATGGTATTTTAATCGATTACTAGGCGCTTTAATAGATTACATCCTGTTATAAAAATCTGTTATAAATAGAGTGAAGGCTTGTCTGAACTTTTAACTTGAATACTTCGATTTTTCTGAGCATATACAATCCTTCTCAAAGATTAGAAAGGATTTTATGAGTTAACAAAGCTCTTGTCCCACTCTTTAATCTTCATGGTGTATTAAAATATTTCTTGGGCAAGATTTTCAAAGAAGCTTTTGGAGAGAAAGTTCTGAAATTGATTTCTGCATTTCAACTCTGATTGGTAACTCATTCCTTCATATTCATTGGATCATCTGGTTCTTTCTCTATTAATTCTTGTTGTAAATTTGTTTTTGAATTCTTGGTTGTTTCTAACTATTGTAAAGGGTTCTTGAGGCTTTTTCTAGAGTAGGTTTCTCTAGAGGAAAAGAGTAGAGAAGGGTTCTCTATGTCTTGATCACTAAGGAGTCTAATAGGGCTTTAGATTTCTATTATTTATCTAGGTTTGATAAAGGGTGATTGTTGTAAAGCTTGTAAGAATTGAAATTTGATAATAGTGGAACTCTAATCTATGTTGATTAGAAGAACTAGATGTAGCTGCTCTTGAGAAGTGAACCAGTATAAATTATTGTGTTGTTCTTTATACCTTAATCTCTTCTTGTTATCTTGATCATTAGTTCTTGGTGTTATTCTCATTAGTCAACAAGTTCTATTTCAAGCAATTGATTTCTTAGGCTAAGTGGTTTGATTGATTTGAAGCATTCTTAGTTCAATTGTGATTAAGATCCTTTAACTCTGATTTTATAAATAAATTTTAAAAGACCAAGTTTAAACCAATTCACACCCTCCTGGTTATTGTGGGTATTCCTATTGTTTTCAGAAGGGAGTTTATGACTTGTTTATAGCTTTGGATACCATTGTTGGGGTCTGAGAACCCAATTATGGGGTTTATGTTTGTCCCTGTTGCATGTTGGTTTTCAAGAAAAGTTATGTTTTAAACTAATGAGATGCGATATATTTGTTATTGACGAATAAAATTGTGAAGGATGTTGTTGTTGTATTCATTGGAATTTTGGGAAAAAATGTTAATTATAGAGAAGACTCTGCCCAAAATTTCATATATGATCTCTTGTTAATTCTTTTTATTAAAATTTAAATGGGCTTAAGAGTTTGTTTTGTATACTATATTCCTCTGTTTAATTTAGAATTTTCCATAAAATATTGGTCTCATTATATTACGAATTGTTATTATATGTAATTTATGTTTTTGAAGACCTGGGGAATGTGAATCCCAGGCATGAGTTTATATGTATGTATGTGAAATGCGATTGCTTGTGATGTTTATTACATTGAGATGAGATGATGCAAATGTTGATGATGACATTGAATGAGATGATCTTGATGTTAATGATGACATTGAGATGAGATGATGTTGATGTTGATGATGTCAGTGAGATGACTGCATGTTGTCTATGTACATGGGGGGTGCAGTAACTGTCTGAATATCCTTTGAGAGGGAAGAGCATTTGGTTTAAAAATTTTAAGCATCCCTAGAGAGAAGGGGATTGTTTAAAATTTTAACTATTCAAGGCCAGTGCATTGTTGGAGCCCATGTTTCATACTACATAATTGTGTGGAAATAGTATAAACTTTGTAAGTAAGTACCTGTCGTTTTTCATGAGAAAAAATACTGGTACTTGGGGGGCATATCACTCGATTTAGAACTTCCTTAAGACTCATGCTGATCAACATGGGGGAAGTGGCCTATGCTCGACTGGGTGACCTCGACAGTTGCTGCTAAGTTTTCCTAAGTGAGAGTGTCATGAGGACACACTTAGGTATTTCCTGATGAATGGTACCACATTGCATTTGAGAGTTGAGTCAGTTGCATGTATCATTCTGAGCATAATTGATTTGAATTGTTGAAAATTTGATGACTAGTTTGTTAAGTGTATGTTGAACTGATAGATTACTGGGAATGATTGTAGTTATTTGTTATTGTTTTCGATCTAACCATTGTCATCTAATGTTCGTTAATCTTATATAATAAACTCATCCTTACATTTTGTTCCATGTGATTGGTGCCTGTGATGATCTCGAACTTTCGTTCGTGAGAGTAGATGAGCAACAGTAGGTGTCCTTTGGAGGTAGGTCTTTTGTTGGAGCCGCCAAGCCAACGCGATAACATTGAAGTTTCTTTTGGGAAAGTTGTTTTTTCTTATCAAACTCTTCCTTAGTTGGTTCCTTGATTTTTTTTTTGGATTGGGCATGTAAATCCCAGGTTTGGATACATGTAAAAACTGAATTATATCTTGACATTTGAATGATGTATAGTGGTTTAATATATGTGTGTATGTGTGTATGTGCGTACTTATGCATTATTTGGTGAATGTGTATCACGGAAAATTTATCACCGTTTTCACAATCGAATTAATAGAACTTGCATTTAAAATTGAGATTTTGCATTTTATGAGTAGTGAAATTGTAGTGACAAGACGGGTCGTTACATGGTGTATCCTTCAACAAGGATGATTGTGTCGTCCTGTGTGAGGATGGATCTCCCTTATTCTCTAGAAAGAGAAAATGAAACCTCTATAAGATTAGACTGCGGGAACTTTCAAATCAAAAGGTGTCATGCTTACCGTCAATCAAAGAAAATCACTGGTTATGGCATAGAAAACTTGGCTATGCAAGTTGGAGGTTAACCTCCAAACTGTATAAAAACAACCTCATAAGAGGTTTACCAAGTATGTCATATAAAGATGATTTACTTTTTGAGGCATGTCAAAAGGGGTGATTGGGCATTTTTAGTTAAATACTTTTCTATTCTTCTTAACTTATTTGACTTTTCTTGGACTTTTATTTTCTCATTCTAATTCAGTTTTTGTCTTAGGCAAGCAAGTGAGCTTAATTGCTATTTGTTGCTTATTTTCGGATTTTATGCTCGCTTGACCTATCTTCCTTGTGTAAGACCTACAAAGCTCTACAGAACTCCGAATGGAGCATATGAGTAGTCCTTCAAATGATATGAAAAAGATCTATAAGTTTGTAAGAGATAAGCCGAGGCCAATTCTGCCATTTGGAGGGTCATTTTAGGCTTGAAAGTCAAAACCATTGCACTTGAATTTTGGGCTGCAAGTTGGATTTTATTAGTGTAATTAGCATAATTAATAAGTTAGATGGGCCTGCTCATGGTCCAATCTGTCCTTCTGACTCAGGCACTATATGCTAATGCAATTATTTAGTGAAAAATACATTACATTTTAGCACAAACAGATTTTACATTACACTTTAGAAATTTCCAGAATTAAAACTTTTTCTCTCAATTGTTCTTCATTGTTCTTGACTGTTCTTCATTTTCTTCTTCATTTTCGTTTCTGTTCTTCATTGCTCTTGCACTAATTTCGTGGGTCTTCTATTGATGATGATCATGGAAGGCTAAACAATCAATCAATCCAAGGATTCAGTCCAAGCAAAGGAGAATTTGAGTTCTGGTTTAGTATTTCAAATTTTGTGTGAATGTTCACTTTCTTCTTCAATCATCTATTCAGTTTTCATGATTATGAATGTGTTTAGGATTAAAAATGGATTAGTTTATGGATTCATTTCCTAATTTTGAATTTTATTCACAAATTAGTTGAATGATATTTCAAATAGGTTATGATTTCAATTAATTTAGGAGCTACTTCGATTGAACTGCTTCTAATGAAATTGAATGAATTTTCATTATAAAATCATTATCTGAGAACTATGATAATTACCATTGCTTGGTTTGGTGAATTGGATTGATGCTCTTTAATATGTTTTACATTATCTCTTATCAATTCACATTAGTTTATACGTTTTTCTGCAATTGTTACTTACAGTATGCAAACTGTTTGACAAAAACCCCCAACTGTTTATTAGTGAATTGAAGTTGGAACTATATTGATAGTATCTCTGAGTCGACCTAGGTTAATCTTGTGCTACAGAATTAGCGTAGTTTAATTGTTTTGAAGTGATACGACATCGGTTATCAAGGGGAACAAATTAAAAACTCTTTTCTCAGTAAAAACAATGTTTCAACCTTTAGACCTCTCCAACTAATACATATTGATTTGTTCGGTCCAACCAGGATTGCGTCCACTGGTGGTAAGAGGTATGGACTTGTCATAGTGGATAACTACTCTAGATGGACATCAGTTATGTTCCTAAACCACAAGGATGAGTCTTTTGATGCATTTTTAAAATTTTGTAAATGTGTTCAAAACGAAAAAAGAGTATGCATTACTTCAATTAGAAGTGATCATAGGAGTGAGTTTGTAAATGAAAGGTTCCAACTGTTCTGTGAAGAAAATGGAATTCTTCACAATTTGTCTACACCAAGAACTCCTCAACAAAATGAAGTAGTTGAAAGGAAGAATAGATCTCTCTAAGAGATGGTTAGAACTATGCTAAGCACTTATGGGCTGAAGCAGTTATCCTCAAAAGACCCATCTTGAAAAAGACTCCTTATGAATTGTGGAAGGGATGAAAACCCAACATATCATACTTTCATCCATTTGGGTGCAAGTGTTTCATTCTCAACACAAAAGGATAGTTTGGGAAAATTTGACTCGAAGAGTGACTGTGGAATATTTCTTGGATACTCTGAAACTTCAAAGGCATTCAAAGTGTACAACTCAAGAACCTTAGTTGTTGAAGAAGCTATCCATATTAGATTTGACAAAAATAAGACTGATAAAGAATTATCAGAGCTAGAAGAGTCTTTTGCAGATTTACGACTGGATGATATCTCCAAAGCCATTGGCTCATCTAGACAAGAACCAAAGATAATAGTGTTTGCCCAACAAGAAGCTCAAGCTGAAGTTAGACAACCCACTGTACGCATTATGAGAAGGAGCCATCCAAAAAGTCAAATCATAGGTGATCTAGCATATCGTTTTCAGACTATATTGTCATTTAAAATACAAGAATATTGGCAAGGCCATGAAGACAATAAACGGGTGAAAGTGATGCAAGAAGAGCTCGACCAGTTTCAAAAGAATGATGTATGGAAGTTAGTGGAACTACCAAAAGGAAATAAGAAAGTTGGAGTGAAATGGGTATTTTCACAACAAACTGGATGAAGATGGTAAGGTTATGAGAAACAATGCAAGGTTTGTTGCTAAGGGTTACTCACAAAAAGAAGGTATAGACTACACATAAATTTTTCCACCTGTTGCACGTTTAGAAGCAATACACATCTTACTTTCATTTGCAACTTATAGCAATATGAAGCTATATCAAATGGATGCGAAGAAAGCATTTTTAAATGGTATAATCCAAGAGCAAGTTTATGTTGAACAACCTCATGGATTTGAAAGTCAACCCTTCCTTAACATGTTTTTAAACTTAACAAAGCCTTATATGGACTTAAACAAGCTCCAGAGCTTGGGATGAAAAATTGAGTTCATTTCTTTTGGAAAATGGCTTTGAACGAGGAAAGGTTGACACAACCCTTTTTCGTAAGAATTATGATTCTCAATTTGTGTTAGTGCAAGTGTATGTGGACAATATCATGTTTTATGCTACTGATGAAATGCTCTGTGAAGATTTTTCTAAGTTAATGCAGACTGAGTTCAAATGAGCATGATGGAAGAGCTGAAATTCTTCCTTGTACTTCAAATAAAGCAAACACCACAAGGCATTTACATTCATCAGCCAAGTATGTGAAAAAAATGTTAAAGAAGTTCAACATAAGTGATGCAAAATAGATTAAGACTCCTATGCATCCCACTACACATCTTGGACTAGACAAGGAATCAACGAAGGTGGACGAGACTCAGTAAAGAGCAATGATTGGCTCACTACTCTATCTTACTACGTCCAGGCCTGATAACATGTTCAGTGTTTGCTTATGTGCAAGATTCCAAAAGGAACCAAGGGAAGTTCATTTAACTGTAGTAAAACGTATATCCAGATATTTAATTGGAACTCCTAACCTTGGTCTTATGTACAAGAGAAGAGAAAATTTCATACTCACAAGCTATTGTGATGCGGATTATGTTGGCGATAAAGTTTAAAGGAAAAGTAAAAGTGCAAGCTGTCACTTTATAGGTGGCAACTTAATCACTTTGACATACAAGAAGCAGGGCTCAACTGCATTGTCCACTACTGAAGCAAAATACAGTCAACAAGTTATTGCACTCAACTTCTATGGATAAAGAACTAGCTTGAAGACGACAACATCTATGAGAGTAAAATTCCTATCTATTGTGATAATAGAGCTGATATAAGTCTTTCGGAAAACATAACATTGAATTCCAAATCAAAGCATATAGAAATTAAGCATCATTTTATAAGAATCACGTTAAAAAAGGTAAAATGGATTTATTGTTTATACCCATTGATGATTAGTTTGTTGATATTTTAACAAAACCATTAAGTGATGAAAGGTTGATTTGGTTAAGGAGTCAACTCAGAATGATCTTTGTTCATGATTGACTTAATATCTATATGTTTCTACTAGTGCATCCAAGGACATGTCGTCCACTGGACATTACAACACACTCACAATGTTCAATATATGAACGATATGTCATACATTTTTTTAACAATATATGAAACACAATGTTTTTTTTTTGTGAAACGTTATAATGCTTCATGCTGAGTCAGTTTTAGGAAGCACGCCTAATGATTATTTTTGAAAAAGACAAAAAGCCCACTATAAAAACCCCCTACGATGAAACTCTTGGGTTACATTCTCTTTGCAAACACTTCAACTTCCCTCCGAGTTTTCAAACCATAGCTTTCATCCTTCTAAAATGGCCTCTACAAACACCCCCGTCATTGAAGTTATCCCAACCATGGAAATCACCACCATGCACAAAGACAATGAGTGTTCCATTTACATAGAACACTTTTTCAATATCCAAGAACTTGAAAAAGTGGGTCTAAAGCTGAATGAGATCCTGCTATTTTATGGTGCAAGACACTTTTTTAATGAGCCTCAAACCATCTACCTAAAATTGACAAGGACCTTCTGGTGACATGCTAGGTTCGTCAACAAGAAGACCATAGCCTCAAAGGTTTTGGGAGTGAAGATTGTACCATCTAGCAACAACACCATTGCTAAGGTAATAGGGTGTCTGCATGAGGGCAATACTTACAAAGAAGGATGGGAGAAGAACTATGACTCCTATGTCACTAGAGCTCTCTACAATGACAATGCTGACAAGGCTGGTGAATAGAAGATTATCGTCTATAACCTGATGTGTGGGAGGGCAAAAATATGGGCAAACATTCTCAACAAGAGTGTGCTCCACAAAGCTTTCTTCAAGACGAACCTCTCTAACCTCCAAAAGTTTGTGCTATTTTACATGATGGATAACCTCATATTTGACCTTCCATACACTATATACATCAACATGCTGAGGAACCTCAAGGGCTTAGGTGGTCGAATGACATCTACTATGTAGCCCTCATCAAGAAGCTCCTGTGCGATCAAGGAGTCTATCATGTGTTCAACAATATGGATGAGGATTCCAAGCATACCGAAATAGTTAAGGGTTTCGTGGTTGCTAAACAATAAAAGTTTAGCAAGAATAACCTTAAGGCTATGAAGGTGGCCTTGGAACAAAGCTTGAAGGAGGCTCCAGAAGTGGACGTGGAAGCTATCACCAAGAGAAAACAAAAGAGGTTGGCCAAGTCCATTACTGATGAAGACTTAGGTCTGGACAACTTTGAAATTTCAAGGAAAATTAAGAATATCATGGCTAAGCAGCAGCAGAAGAAGAAAACCAAGAAATAGTCCCAAAGGGATGATGAGGAAGTACTTTTTGCCAAGACCAAAAGAAGGCATGAGTCTATTGCATCTGCTCCTGGGCGTCCACCCACAGTGAACACAGTCGCACAAAGTTTGAAAGACTTGAGTAAGACTGATGATGATGATGAAGGGTTGGTGCGAGTGGCCTTCCAAAAAAGGAAAGTTCTTGCTTTTGATGGGCCTGCTACCAAGAAAGCAAATAAAGCTCAACCTGTTGCTGAACCAAGAACATCTATCCTCCTCTCTGGCATTCCACCATAGATCAAAACACAGGTAAAAAAAGGCCAATCCAAAGATTGGTGACAAAGAATGGGTGGTTTCCTTCACTAGAAACAAGGAAGACTCTTCCTCATCAGATGGAGAGTCCATTGATGACACTCCAATCATACCCTCCATAAGTCTGTACCAACCACTCAATCACATCCACATCCCTCTCTTTTACACTTGGACAGGTTCAGAAGGGCAGCTCCAAGGGAGCCATTATCTAATTCTCAGAGGTTCCTTTTGGCCTTCATTCATAGTAATCCTACACCTCTCACCCCTTTTTTTGAAATCATTTTATCTGAACTCATGGTAAGGGAGACCATATATGCTGAAGCACCCACCTAGCATTATGACTTTTTGAGCACACTCCATCTGAGCCTTTAAGGCTTTACCATCATATGCTATAGTCCATTTGCCACCTCCAACATGGACTCATCAACTGCAACCATCTAGTATCAAGATGCCTCCTCATTGGCTAGCACCTGGAACTCAGTAGCGCTCAGACCTTCCACTAAGGTCACCCCCTCTCAAGCTTGGCACAATATGAAGAAACAGATGGACAAAAAGGGCTCCCAAGGCAGTATCTCTCAAGAACTATTTGGAAAGCGAAAAAGGGACCGTTCGCAAAAAGTTGAACCTCCCAAGGTACAATTTGAGAAAAATGTGGACTTGTGGATGCCAATTACACGATTTTTTCCAGTGGATAGTGCGGATATCCAACTGTCACCTGGTGATGCTCACCCTTTGGCAAGTTACATGAACAAATGTACTTGCGTGATCAAGCCACGATGTACCCTCCTGGTGTACACAAATCTAGGGTAACTGACATTAAGATGGTTGTTGATAGAGTCTGTCCACGACTACCAATACGGGATGATGCCAAGAAGAAGGGGTTTGAGCTATACTACTAGGAGTAAATGCCTTCACGGCATATGAAGGTAGAGATTGTAAACCACCCCCCACAATGAAAGCCCATTGTTGCCTAGGAAGTAGTTGATACACACTCCGGATGCTCTTGACGTAAGGTCCTTCTAGAGTCAGATTGTGTGGATGGGTTCTCTAAAAGCCTCCACCTCTGGCTATGATGGAAGTGATAATGTTGTGCATTGCAACATTATTCAAATGTTACATCTTGCTAGGAAGTGTCACTTTGATGATGCTTGTGTCTGTTTTACTAAGGATGATGATAGCTACCCATTCATCCAACGTTCAAGCTTCTCACCATTCAGTATGAAGGGACTTACAATTTGAAGAAGATGCCTAAAGCCCAAATGATAGCCAATGTGACTTAGCTCCATGAGGTTCAACACAAGAAGAAAATTAAAGATGTTGTTTTTGTTGTGGTTATTGTCGAGAAAGAAGTTGATAATACTGTTGAAAAAAAAGTTGTTGCCATCGTTCAAGTTGAAGCATCTGCTAAAGCTGTGGAGGACACCATTGTGTGTGGGGTCATCATTGATCTTACAAACACTGGTGTCATGGACGAGATTGGTGAAGCGTCCAATGCATCTATGGCTAATGAATTTGAACCACCCATTCCAAATCTTGCTTCCAAGCAATCTACAACTTCAAATCAGGCCCCCTCTCGAGATAAGGTGATATAATGTCTACAACCATTAGACATTAAGTTTCCCAAATCTACCTTGTAATGAAACCCAATCTTCAAGCAAACCTCAACAACTTTAACTTATGCACTTTCATAAGAATTTGGGGTTGTTTTTAAGCTTTTTAATTCAGCAATGGAAGATAGAAGAGAGGTTAGGGATGACAATGGATGGCACCATGAAAAATCTTTCCAATAAGCCTAGGAAGAATCACCACAATAGCATTAAGAAGCCATTGATAAGACTCAAGAAGTTCTTACACAAAAACAAGAGAGAAACTCTCACAACAATTTTCAGAATTGTATTAATGAACCAAAATTAATTACATTTAGTTTTGGCACCTTATAAAAGCCACAAAATTACAAGCTGAATGTCACTAAATGTAAGGAAAATTCAAATTGAAATGAAGCCCAAATGAAGCTTGAAGTGCAAGCTTCCCTAAAGTGACCCTTGGCTGCTTAACATGTGCAGTGCAGTTTCAACGCTGAAGTAATTGATTAATTTGCACTTGTAATCGATTAAAACATAGTTATTTACATTTTCATACTCATGTAATTGATTACAACTATCTTGTAATCAATTAAAATAGACATACACTAGTTTAAAAAGTGCATTGGTAATCGATTACCAAGACTATTTTGTGTCTTTTCCAAGCTGGTGTGCTTCTTCATGCTTGTCCAAGTTGGCTTAGATGTGGTCTTGAAATGCTTGAGTCCTAGCTCTTGTAATTGGTCCTTTAAAGCTTACCAAAGGAACTGCTTCAAGCTCTTCTTTTAGACCTTTAGTTTGCCTTGGACCTCCATCATCCCCTCCTTCTTGAAAAGAACTTATCCTCAAGTTTGCTTCCTCACTTGTACCTACATTATACAAAGAAAGATCACAAACATTGAAAGTATTACTAACACCATACTCACTAGGCAATTCAAGTTTGTAAGCATTGTTGTTGATCCTCTCCAAAATCTTGAAAGGTCCATCTCCTCTAGGTTGGAGCTTGGATTTCCTTTCATGAGGAAATCTATCCTTCCTCTAATGAAGCCACACTAAATCTCCTTCATTAAAGATCACTCGCTTTTTGTGCTTATTGGCTTGCTTTGTATATTGTTCCATTTTGCTCTCCACATGTGCTTTCACTTGTTCATGCATTTTCCTAACATAAGAAGCTTTAGACAAAGCTTCATGATTAATCATAGAATAAGTGTTAGATAAAGGCAATAAATCAAGAGGAGTTAAAGGATTAAAGCCATAAACAATTTCAAAAGGAGATAAGCAAACTTTATGTGAGGTAGACAGTCCTTCCAAGTTCTCAAATTACCCTTGAGGTAGCATCTAAGGAGTTGACCCAAGGTCCTATTGACCATCTCGGTTTGACCATCCGTTTGTGGGTGACAAGTTGATGCAAACATGAGTTTTGTACCAAGCTTACCCCAGAAGTTTTCCAAAAATGGCTAAGGAACTTTGTGTCTCTATCACTCATAATGCTTCTTGGCAAACCATGTAGTCTCACCACTTCTTTGAAGAATAGATTAACTACTTCACAAGCATCATCACTCTTGTGACAAAGAATGAAGTGTGCCATCTTTGAGAACCTATCAACAACAAAAAAAATAGAATCTTTTCCCCTCTTAGATCTTAGAAGACCAAGCACAAAATCCATAGAAATGTCAACCCAAGGGGAGTTAGGAATAGGCAAAGGTGTATACAAACCATGAGGCATTAATCTAGATTTAGCTTTATGACAAACAATGCATTGAGAAACAAGCTTATGCACATCATGCCTCATTTTTGGCCAAAAGAAATATTCATGTAAAATAGCCAAAGTTTTATCCACACCAAAGTGCCCCATTAAATTATTCTCATGTGCTTCCCTAATGAAAAGTTCTCTCAAAGAGCTTTTAGGAACACATAGCTTCTTTTCCTTGAACAAGAAACCATCATGTCTAAAATATCCTTGATGAGCCCCTTTTCACACAATGCAAAAATACTAGAAAAGTCATTATCACTTGCATACAATTCCTTTACGTGATTAAAACCAAGCAATTTAGTTTCAAGCATAGAAATCAAATAATGCCTCCTTGACAAGGCATCCGCCACCACATTCAACTTTCCTTGCTTGTGTTTAATGACATAAGGAAATTGCTCAATGAATTCAACCCACTTAGCATGTCTCCTGTTGAGTTTTCCTTGACACTTCAAATAATTAAGAGATTCATGATCACTATGTATCACAAATTCCTTAGGTAAAAGATAATGTTGCCAAGTTTGCAAGACCCTAACAAGTACATACAATTCTTTATCATAAGTGGAATAGTTCAAACATGCACCTTCAATTTCTCACTAAAATAAGCAATAGGATGTTTATCTTGAATTAAAACCCCCCAATGCCCACATTAGATGCATCACATTCCAATTCAAAAAGCATTAAAATTAGGTAATGCAAGAATAGGTGCATGAGATAATTGATCCTTCAATGTTTAGAAAGCAATTTCATGTTCTTGCTTCCAAGAAAAGCTCACGATTTTCCACATCAATTCATTCAAAGGAGAAGCAATTGTACTTAAGTCCTTCACAAATCTCCTATAAAAGCTAGCTAAACCATGAAAGCTTCTCATATCCTTCACACATTTTGGAGTCGGCCACTCCATGATGACTTTCACTTTTTCTTGATCCACTTGGACTCCTTGAGCACCTAATACAAAACCTAGAAACACTACTTGTGAAGTGCAAAAAGAACATTTATCAATTGCTCATATAATGTTTCCTTCCTTAGCACCTCCAAGACACCTTTTACATGCATCAAATGATCATTTAAATTGGCACTATAAACAAGAATGTCATCAAAAAACACTACCACAAATTTGCCTATAAAGTGTCTAAGAACATGATTTATAGGTCCCATAAAGGTACTAGGTGCATTATTCAAATCAAAAGACATAACTAACCATTCATAAAGCCCAAATTTTCCTCATCCTTATTTGATGATACCCACTCTTAAGATCAATTTTAGAGAAAATAGTAGCACTATGTAATTCATCTAAAAGATCATTAAGTCTAGGGATGGGATGTCTATACCTTATGGTGATGTTGTTGATTGCCCTACAATCCGTGCACATTCTCCAAGTTCCCTCCTTCTTAGGCACAAGAATAATAGGCATAGCACAAGGGCTCATGCTCTCACGGATCCACCCTTTGTCAAGTAGCTTTTCCACTTATGTTTGGATCTGCTTTGCTTCAATGGGGGAAGTCTTATATGCTGGCCTATTTGGTAGAGAACAACCTGGAATCAAGTCAATTTGGTGCTCTATGCCTCTCAAAGGAGGCAAGCCATTAGGCACTTCTTTTGGAAAAACATCATGATATTTCTCCAAAAGAGATTGCATAGCTTTTGTCAATTTTTCACCTTCTTTTTCAACATATAAACAAAGAGTTATGAAGCATAAAATAAAGAGGTTGTTGTGCCAATAACACTCTATTGATTTGCTTTTCACTCAAGAACAAGCTTTCTTTAATCTCATGAATTTTTTTGCTCTCGTTTTCTTTCTCTTTTCTTTTCTTCTCACTAGTTTTTCTCTTTCGTAGCTCACTTTTGTTCTCTTTTTTAGGTGCAATATTTTTTTTCCAACTCCTCAATTCTCCTTTCTTTCATCTTTATTTTATTCTCACACACTTGTCTAGAAGTCAAGGGCCTCAAAATAATTTTCTTGCCTAGGTGCTTAAACTCAAAAGTGTTCTCCTTGCCATTATGTATTACTTTCCTATCATATTGCCATGGCCTAACAAGAAGGATATGACCAGCCTCCATAGGTACAATATCACAAAGAACATTATCATTATAAGAATTAATAGAAAAGGAATGAGCACTTGAGAATTTACCACCACTTCTCCACTTTCACTAAGCCATTGTAGCTTGTATGACCTTGGATGCTTTGTGGTTGGCAAGTGTAATTTCTCCACAAGTCTTGTGCTAGCAACATTGGTGCAACTCCCTCCATCAATGATAAGTGAGCACACTTTCTTTTCAACTAAACACCTTGTGTGAAAAATATTTTCTCTTTGAGTCTCCTCTTTTTCTAGGCAAAAATTGCTCAACATTCTCTTTACCATCAAGAGATCACCCTCTTCGGCCTCCAATAATGTGAGTTCTTTTTCTTCTTCACTTGAAAAACTATTTGAGCCACTTGAAGACTCATTCCTTATGCCTCCATCTTCAAGAAAAATCATAGTTCTCTTGTTGGGACATGGACAAAGATAAGGAAATTAATGTCCTTAACCAAACTCGGTCAGAAATTAGAAATTCTGACTCTGATAGATCTGTCCAAATTAATCCTATTAGGAATTAGCCAAGTTGGAAACAACCTTCTAAGTTGTATT
Source organism: Glycine tomentella (assembly GCA_007407185.1). Classification (NCBI taxonomy): domain Eukaryota; kingdom Viridiplantae; phylum Streptophyta; class Magnoliopsida; order Fabales; family Fabaceae; genus Glycine; species Glycine tomentella. Next base: position 70,797 of record PYAF01001150.1, on the reverse strand, counting down.
ACAATAGGGCAAGCACTCATGATCTTCTCATCGAAGAAAATGATTATTCAGAATCTTTTAATGCCAATCACATCTATGAGTGGAACATAGATTGTAAAACTTAGTACCAAATCCTTAATGTACTCCAACAAATGTCTATGGCTGCAACAAGTTAGGACACATTGCATTCCTTGGATCATAAGGTTGTATCTCTCCTCTAAACTCTGGTTGTAATTCTTTTTTACATTTCAGATTGTTAGTTACTATTGCAAAAGGGTTCTTTAAGCTTTTCTAGAGTAGGGTTCTCTATGTCTTGATAATTAGAAGTCTAATAGGTGTTTAGATTTCAGTTCTTTATCTAGGGTTTATAAAGGGTGATCTTTGTAAGCTTGTAAAGAACATATTTTGTTGATAGTGGAACTCTAATCTTACAATGCAATTTGGTTCTTGACTTAATCCACTTATAAAAAGTAGGGGGATTTTATCAAACAATTTGCAGACATGAACAAAAATTGCAGAAACACAAACAAGAATTGAAGAAAAATGCATAAACTAACAGAATTGATAAAAGATGTTGTAAAACAAATTCAAGAATATCAATCCAATTCACCAAACCAAGCAATGTAAATTATCATAGTTCTCATATAATGATCATATTATGAAGGTTCATTCAATACCATTAGAAGCAGTTCAATCGAATTAACTTCTAAATCAATTGAAATTGCAAATCAGATTGAAATATCATCCAAACAATCTATGATTAAAATTCAAAATTAGGAAATAAATCTATAACCTAATTTGTTTTAAATCCTAAACATATTCATAATCATGAAAATCATAAAGAGGATTGAAGAAGAATATGAACATTCGCACTTAAATTAGAATACCAAACCAGAACTCAAATTCTCCTTGCTTGGATTGGATCCTTGGATTGATTGATTGTTTAGCCTTCCATGATCATCATCAGTGGAAGAGCCACAAAATTTGTGTGAGAAAAATATAAGAACAAAGATGAAAGGAAGAAGAAAAATAAAGAACAATGAAGAACAATTGATGTTTTTGCATCTGTGTATGTCTATGTCCTCAAATAACTTCTAGCTACGCTAATATATAGTTATTGAACATAATTAAGGGATGGACTCTGATTAGGCCCATTTAAACTAACTAATTATGCTAATTACATCAATCAAAATCCAAACTCGCAGCCCAAAACTCAATGCAGAGATTCTGACTTCCAAACCTAATTTGACCCTCAAAATGGCAGAATTGGTCCACGCTTAGCGTTTTGTAGAATCCTATAGGTCCTACACAAGGAAGATAGGTCAAGTAAATACAAAATCTGAAAGTAAGCAACAATTATCAATTAAGCCCAATGATTTGCCTATGACCAAAACTGTGTTAAAATGAGAAAATAAGAATACAAGATAAGTCAAATAAGCTAATAAAAATAGAAAAATACTATACTAAAAATGCTCAATCATCCTTAAACTTGTTTTATTTGTAACTTTTGCTAGGAAACTCCGATTTAAGTGAAATTTAAGGCTAACTCTATGTTTTAACATGCAAGTAACTAATTTTTGGCATAAAAAACTCAACTAAAATAGCTCAACTCACAAATTCAGGACATTACAACAAGCTCGATAATTTCAAAGCAACAACATGTTCAAGGAAGTTTAACAACAAGCATAAGGTTCTAGAGTTGGAGAGACCCCCTATCCTCTTGATGAACTCATGAAATGTCCAAGCTCAATCCAAGATGGATAGTCTTTGTAACTCAATTTTGAATGCTTCAAAGGCAATTCAATGCATGAGAAAGAAGGAAAGATGGAAATGAAAGAACAAAGGTAAGACAAGAAGGATTAAATAACTTACCAAGCTCAAGAACACATGTCGACTCTTGGAAGAAGAAGAAAAATAACCCTTCTTTCCTCTTAATATGTCTCATTCCAAATGGGAGAGAATGACCAAGTTTTGGCTCATAAAAACAATCCTAAGATAAGATTATGGCTTTGGACCAAAAGAAAATTGGATGTGGGAATCTTATCTCGTTGTTAAGTGCAATTTGGAATGACTAGTTGACATAAAATTGACTAGAAATCAAACCATACTCCAACGTGACCAGCCATGCTTTGATTGGGTAGTTTTTCTTTTTGCAAAACTACCAAAAATGGAAGGGATAGGATTTGCCAAAAATGGGTATTTTCACTTTTTACCAAAACCAGTAAATCTTATCTTAGTTGCCTAGGTTATTGTGCTAATCTCTGTGGGAATATGTGTACCCAGAGTGAACCTTACGCAAAGAACACTCTCACATAGAGTTAAATTACACTATCGCTTAGTGCGCGGTGCAATTTCGTTATAGATGAATTTTTTGTTCAGGCAGTTTCCAAAATTTTGCCAACTAACTAAAACAAATTATTTGCACGAAAAATAAATAAAAATAAAAATGAGCTTATACAATTAATATCATACAGAGAATAAATGAAATCACCTAGGCATATAATTGAATTACACAGTGCAAAGTTTTCACTGTCTAGTCTTTAACAGTGAAATTTTACACGTGTAGAAAAATAAATTGACAAGGAAATTTCGAGGTATTACATGAGCATTTACGTCCCAAAACCCTTGAGGACGTAGTAGGTTAGGAGCATCTCCTCACCCCCAACTCTCTTCTTCATTTGGCAATCCAATGCTCCATCCTCCTTTGTGGCCCACCCGACATCGACAAGATCACAATCGCCAAAGCCATCATCAACTCCACCCTTTCGTAACCAAAACATTAAAAAAACTCTTGTAAGTAACCAAAACATTTTCATTTCACTTTTTCTATGTTCTTGCTTCCTTCGTCACTCCTTGGTTTTTGTGTACATGTAGTTATGCAACAAGAGAATTTTTCTTTGTACAAAGGCTTTTATTAGTTGGATCGCAACAATCGCGGTTTCATCCCTTCCATTGAATTCCTTTCCATTCTCGAATTTGGAGTCAACCCTCTCTCTCAAGTCTCTCTCTATGCATAAAGTCTTTCACAATTCAATTCAATTGAATAGAGGTGTTAACATTAAAAATATTGCAGAACTTGTTGAGGATACTGGATGGGTTGAACTTTAAGGAATTTGTGGCCTTCTTGTCTGTCGTTAGACCTCGTGCCACTCTCCATCACAAAATTGAGTGTAACCAAGTAATAATATCAAAATTTTTAAATGCTTCTTTTTTCTTTCTTCTTTCTTATCTCTACATTCATTCAAACACAGCCTAATCAAATAATCATTTCACTCTGCTTCTTTTTCTAGTCATTTTCAAGGCCTATCATACTGATTACAATGAAAGAACAACCTTCCATGACATGCTAAGGGCTTTAAGGGATTTTAGTGGACCCTTCATGTTTGAGCAATAGAGAGAGGTCACATTATATAATAACTCACTAACTAACATGGTGGGACAGAGTCGCTCCTCACTCTCACTAACTTACTCATTGTCTTAGGTCTCAGAAAAGCTGAAAATTCACAAGAAGATCAAAATGCTTCCACTCCTAATTCAAGCTTGGACGAGTAGAACAAGAAGAAATGTAGAGTCCAAATTTGATGTTACAAGTCATTCTATTGTCAGTTTCTCACTATCATTAAATACTTATATAATTTCAGAATCATGAGTTGTGCTGTAAATAAAATGGATAGAAGTGTTGGATATTTTTTTTAATTAAATCATCAATTCGAATGGAATGTTACAGAGCTTTGGCCAGTGTATCTGATTTTGATGTGCAATTTTTTATCTACTCCATTTACTACCCTTCAATAATGTCCTAAAAGCTCTCTTATAATAATGATATTTTTTGTGGGGTGATGCAATCTTGTAACTTAATTTGGTTTAGTTAGTTGTTCATTGTGACTATTATGCTCTTCTTATAAAGATGTGTCTTGTAGGTTGTACCAATGCAAATTTGCAGAGACTATTTTATTTGAAACTCTTGGATCAAGGCCACGAGGTTTAGCTTCTTCCTCTCTCTCTTTGTATTAATGAACTACTTATTGATATCATAATAGTTTGAAATTGGATGTTGTGGTAGTATATAGTAAAATACTTTTGAAGCCAAGGAATTGATTCTATGATGGTTAGTTAGTTTATTTTGTATTTCAGGTGTTGAGTGCATTTGGATGTTATATCTAATGTATACTATCATTCAGGTGGATATATATATATATATATATATATGTGTGTGTGTCAAGATCTTTCATTGGTGGCAAAGTTGGTTCCTTGATACATGTTTATCTTTTTGAGTTTGAGTTATTGAATTAGTACAAAAGATAGTAAGTATCTATTTAACAAAAAATCAAAAGGATTTTATGCCTGTAACACCCCGTAGGCCTCTGGTGCGTTATCATTAATAATATCAGTTTAGCGCCTCATTAACATTAATTAATACTCAGCGGAAGCATAGAATCGTTTTTCTTGATTCATTATGTATGGAATGGAAATGTCAAAGCAATATGTATACAAATCATATAACTTACGCCCCTGCTGATCCAGTTTTCTCATACATAAACATAGACATATAAATAACATCTCAGGAAGAAATCCCTCTCATATCATATCATTTCATTAATAGTTTTGTACATACATATACATCAGAGTTCTCACCACACCGTGGCGATACAAAAGAATAACTGCCCTCACCGAGGGTTTACAGAACTATACAACCCTTATCCAGGGTACAAAGCATAAACAAAACACAACTGAGCCTTCAAGCTCCTTCTGCTGCTCTCAGTTAAGCAGAAATGTCTCTACTCGGGCCTCCTGCCCTGAGACTGATCTCTTCTGCCTGAAGAGTCACCTGAAATCACAAATCCCCACACGGGGTGAGATACATATCTCAGTAAGCTCAGGGTCCTTGGGACATCATCCCCACCCTGGCCCACAATTCATAATGAAAACATCAGCCAAGCACACACATCAAATCTATTCCACATCCATGGCAGAGAACCCTCAATGCCATTCCACATGGCAGAGAATCCGCAATGCCATTCCACATGGCAGAGAATCCCTCAATGCCGTTTCACATGGCAGAGAATCCATCAATGCCCTGGGCAGAGAACCCTCAATGCCCTCAATACATGGCAGAGAATCCCTCAATGCCATCAATACATGGCAGAGACTCCCTCAATACCGTCAATACATGGCAGAGAATCCCTCAATGCCATTCACAGTTCATAGCACAACCAGGCACAATTTCACATAAAGTAATATAAGTATGCAATAATCAATGCATGCATTATGAATATGACCACCACTCCTCCGGAGAGTTCACACTCTCACGGTCTTATTCATTCATAACAACAGTAATTTAGAAATAAATGTTCAACATGCTCAATCATGTTATTCAGAAACACTAGACACATAGCACTCAATTCTAGCGATTTTGTCGGTCTAAGTCTATTGTCTTGTAATTTTGCCAAAATCAATTGTTAACACTCCCTACTAATTCCCTAAGGTTTTTCCATGTTCTAAATTCATTTTTGATCTTAACATCACTAAATTTAATCATCTAATACTTAAAATTCCCTTGCTGTCCAGGTTTACCAAATTTCATTCCTCAACTTTAATTGGGTTTTCTAGGTGCTCTGAAAATAAGTTTTTTCCTAAACCCTATGTGTTACCCTACATTTTCATACCTAAAAAACTAATTTTGAGGTTAAAAAATCTAGAAAAACAACACTAACCAGTTCAATTTTGTGCTAAAATTATGGCTTCCTAAAAATCTCCTTAACTCTAGAAAATTCCATTTTAGATGCACCTAAGTCTAACTCTAGGTTTTAAAAACAAAGAACTCATTTTTGGCATCAAAATCTCAAGAAAAAAGCTCAACACCAAGATCCAGAACAGAGCCGGAAGCACGAAAACTTTCAAGGCAACATCTTCCTCAAGGAAGTTTAACCACAAGAACAACATTCAAAAGTTGGAGAGGCCCCCCTTACCTTGATGATGCTCTACGAAATTTAGAAGGAAGAATGAGGGAGTTTAGATTCAAGATTCCAACCTTCAAGAGTACAAAATAAGTTTTTTGAAAATACAAGTGAGGATAAAGCCAGAAAATGAAGTGAAAATCAAGCTTAGAATTAAAAATGGAGGTCATTCACCTAAGCTTGATGGAAGAAGAGCTCAAGAACACTTGGAAGAAGAGTGGAAATGGTGTCTCCTCCCCTATTGACCAGCTCATGAAGAAGAGGAAGAATGAACAACTTTGGTGAGTTTTGGAGTCTAAATGAACTTATAGAAGAAACTTAGAGTATAGTTTGTTGGATTAAAGTGTTGGCTTATCTTAATCACTAAATTTTTACCCAAGAATGACCCTTGCCCAGCCATGGAAAACCTGTACATCACTATCAAATGTGGTGTGCTTCACTTTTGAAACTTTTACTTAAAAAGGCTACAGTAGAGTTTTGCCAAATATGGTATTCTTGCTTTTTACCAAAACTAGTAAATTTCATCCTAAATGTCTTAATTACTATGCTAATCTCCCTAGGATTATGTGTAACCAAAGTGAACCCCTCACATAGAGATCACTCTCACGCATAGCTAAATTACATCGTCATCAATGTGCAACACAATTTTGTTATAGAAGGAATTTTCGCTGAGGCAGTTTCTATATCTCTACCCAGCTAGACTAAACAAATTATTTACGAAAATCAATAATTAGAAGCATATAATCAATGAAATTAAATACCCACAAGCACAGAAAACACAAAACAGAGTTTCCTCTATCAACCTGAGTTGTAATTTTGTCAGGGTGTTGCACCACTTCTCTATGTCAATTAACTCACCAATAATGTCTATCAATTCCAAACATGGATGCAAGGAGATTAAAAACAAAAGTCTTAGCAATTCAAAGTAATTATTTATATTGAAGAAAAAGTTGTGATATTAGTGAAAGGTATACTAAGAATAAATTACCTATTAGAATATCAGCACAAGCTTTTCCATTGATAATTGCCTCAAACTAAGTGAAATGGTAGATATTCAGTGGTATGTATGGTATATCTTGTTCCTAGACAATAGTTGCTTTGGAAAAATATAAGATGTAATGACAATTTGATTCTCTAAATTCGCCAATGTACTTCTCTACTTCAAAGTTTTTCACAATATAAGTTGGCCTTGTTTCAACTGGCCTAACCATTTTTTAGTGAGCATATTCTTCACAAATGCAACTATTTATCCCCCTACAGTAGCAATCAACATAGCAAACATAGCATATTAAAGCAGTAATGATCTTAACAGACAAAAAGGTAATTAAGAACATAATGCACAAAAAGAAAAAGTGATTAAGATATAACTTTGTCTCTTTCTCTCTCTTCCATGTTAAGTTTTTTAGTGACAACCATAAACAACCATGTTGTTTAATCTTTGAAATATGTATGGAAAGCGCTTGTGATAAAGCTAACATAAGAACATGGCAATATAACTCGTTTTCCTAGATTTGGTGGCACCTTAAATTATGAGACTAGCGAAAACAAATTGGGCTATTTAAGCACACATGTTGGTCAAGTGATTAAGAACATGTAGTGAACCAAAAAATAAAATTAAAATAGCTAAAGAAGACAACTTAAGACACCATTATACAAAAATAGGAATTCTACCAAAGGAATTGGGGGAACCTGGTGAAGAAAAAAGAATTATATCTTATAACCAAGTTACTAGAATATAAATCATGTACCAGCAATATTACACGCCAAGTAAGCTATCTAAAAGAAAATAACTTGTCCCAAATGATACCAGAATGTAAATCATGTACTAAAAATATTTTACACACCAAGTAAGCCATGAAAAAGAGAAGTATGTCTTATAACCAAGCTGACAGTGCATAATTGAAAATAAGAGATTAGACGAAGAAAAATTGATCAAGAACAAAAAGTTCTATCTAAAAACAAACTAAATAGTAATAAAGACATCGATATAAGAAACAACAAAATGTACACAAAAGCCATACAAAAATTCATGAATGCCCAAACAAAAAAAAAAAGTGATTAATAAGAAAAATTGGAGAAGAACACAGAATTTGTTGAGTCCAAAGACGCTTACATCTAAAAGACTGATCAAGATTCTTTATTATTTTGATTAGATGAAAACAAATACAAATGGTATATGCTACATGATCTAGATCTAATGTTTTCAGACGATAGACAGATAAACCCATAATCTGATATTGTATATGATATTTTATACTTCATTTATTATTTTGTGTCTGAGATTATATTTACAAAAACATTCTCCTAGGATCTATCAAATCCTATGAAGAATAAATGAAGTCAAGATCTGATATATCATCAAAAGATGAGCTCTATTATGCAGGATTTGCTCTGACAAAGATGTGACCGTCGACTGTAAATCTTCGTACACTCAAGCCTTAAAGGAATAGCTCTTTGCATGAAGAAAGGACGTGCATTAAATGCACCCAATGGCCTCTTTTTATATGAAGATCAAAGCAAGATATACCCATTATGAGACAACAAATATTCAAAGTGAAAGGCCTATATAAACCAAAAGGATTTTTTGAAGATTAACGGAATTCATCTTTCGCGCATAATTTCTCTATTTTGTCTTCTTCTTGTAAGAATAGAAAAGCTCTCAAAACCCCTTGAAAATCTTGAGAGAGAAAGACTAAGTGCTTAGATAGTGTATGTGTCTGTAAGACGATTATGTGTTAGTCTCTATGTAACACCCTGAAATTTCGATAACTGAAAGTAGATGTTTGATGTATTTCTTGTGTTATTTGACTATTTGATTAGTTTAGATTAATTAAAATATTATGTGAATTATCCATGCGTAATTGCTTGTTGTAGATGTCAAGTTTTGTAGAGTTTGTTGAGCTGCGCTGAAATAGTGTAATTTCAAGTTTGACCCAAAAACATGTTTTAGTAAAATCGCCATTATGGATGGGTTAACCGTTGGATCACCTTCCAATTTGACAAGTGGGCTCCTAACCTACATATCTAACTTTTAACCATTGGGGTTATCAAAATAATGTCTGGAGCATGAGATATTAATTTTTTCACAGAAGAAAAAATTTTAGAATTTGGTCAGCTCACCCAGGTGAATTTTACAGCCACTTTTGCTCGCCTGGGCAAGTCAAGGCTGTAATAAATACGTAAAGTAACCTCTAAATCACAAAAATTGAGCTTCTTCTTCCTCCAAATAGTCACCCTACCTCCCACCATTATCCTTCACCACCCAAGACCACCGGTGACCACCACGGGCCACCGTTGCTTGCCACGAGACCACCGCACGGAGAGGAACACTTTAATTGGAGCAGAATCTTCAAAACTCAATCAAAGGATTCAGTAGAGAACGGGGCCTCCAATCCTTCTTTCTTGGTTTCTTTGAGGTAACCATGGATTCCTTTGTCTTCTTCTAGCTAGTTTAAGTCTCTCTTGATATCTCTTGTGATTCGGGTATCGTTATTGGCCGTTTCTATACTTCCTTTGAAAACCCTTTGAAAATGAGATGTTTTAAAAGTCTTCTTTTTATGAAACTGATGCCATTTCTATGATCCTTGTTTCTAGTCACATTTGTTGGATACGGGGGGAGTTGAGAGTTGGAGCCGCAAGTTAATCAAAGCAAGGCTGAAGTATTTGGTTTGAAGTTTTACCTTTTTACATGCCCAATCAAATTTAAGGCATTTGTAATTTGTCTACGTGGTTCAAGTACATTGCCTAGTGATCCTTGCATTGCATTTGCATAATCAATATTACATGCATTCATATCTAGTAAATAGGATTAAATGTGTGCATTTGAAATAGTAAATCTCATGGCTAATGGTTATTGGAAAAATCAGATTGTGCACTGCTTTAATCGATTACCTTTTGTATGTAATCGATTACATGCTTGTGTTTATTTCTAGAAAAGATATGAAGAACACTTTAATCGATTACCTTTCTTCTGTAATAGATTACCAAGTGTATTTTACGAATTAAGCATGTTTGCTTTAATCGATTACCATTCATCTGTAATCAATTACCAAGACTTATTCGGAAAATAGTCTGTCTGCTTTAATTAATTACCATTGTTATGTAATCGATTATAAAGGCTTAATTTTCATTTGAGCTTGTCTGCTTTAATCTATTACATCACGTATTAATCGATTATCTTGTTTATGAAAGATTTTTCAGAAAGCTCAAGAACAAATTAATCGATTATCTTGTGGATTAATCGATTACATATGTTAAAATAATCAATTACTTTAACGGATTAATCGATTACATTATGTTAAATTAGTTTTCTATTTAATGGTTTATGGGTCTATTCTTTCATTAAATGAATTACTCTTTGAATTTATGATTGACCCAAAGTTTACTAAGCTTTCAAAAGTCCAAGAAACTGATTTTATGAGTGAAACACATGTTGTGTGAGATCAAAAGGTTATTGGCTTTTGTAATGATGTGTTTGTGAGAAAAAGAGATTTCAAGAGAGTTGATTCTGTGCATTGACATTCATACAACCTGGATTGATTAGTAACTTCATTCATTCATTCATTCATCCATTATGGATCACAAGTTGTGTCTCTCTTGAATCTTACTTTTAGATTTTTTTTGTTTACATATTTCTGTTGTGAAAATCACATAGTTTCTTTCAAGCTTTCTCGAGTAGTGTTCTCTAAGGATAAATATCTGAGTAGGGTTCTCGGGATCTTTGTGATTTGTTTTCTAATAGTGTTTTAGAATTTAGTTTCTTTATCTAGGGTTGATAAAGATATTCACTTGTGATTTCTTGTAAAAGAATACTTTTGATTTAGTGAAAACTCTAACCTAGTGTTGGTTGGAAGACACTGGATGTAGCCTCCATGTTAGTGAGGTGAACTAGTATAAATTGTTTTGTCTTGTTTTTTATTTTGAATATCTTTCATTACTTTTATTTGGGTGATCAATATATAATCAACAAGAAGTAGTTCAGACATTACATGTATTTCAAGGATCTTGATTGAAAGAAAACTTCTGATTTTGATTAAGAGTGATTGAGTGATACGATCCAAGTTTTAATTCCGAAAATTATTTTAAAGAAAGATTTTTAAAGACTGTTTTAACCAATTTACCCCCCTCTTGGTTATTTGAAGTGTGTTAATTATATTTTCAATTGGTATCAGAGCTGGTTCATGAGATTTATTCAAGATCACTATCTTTTATAAAGAAAATGAATACCACTCAAATTACTTACAAAGAGGGTGCCTCCCTAAATCGTCCACCGATGTTTGAAGGAGAGCATTTTAGCTTTTAGAAAAATAGAATGCAGATTTTCATTCAGTCAAACGATCACGGAGCATGGAATGCTATTGTAAAAGGTCCTTTGGTCCCAATGAAAATTGTTGATAATAAATTGATTCCTAAAGATTGGGATGAAATGACAGATGTTGAAAAAAGAATAATGCAATATGATTTTAAGGCTAAAAATATGATCACCTCTGCACTTTCTTCTGATGAGTTTTTCAGGACTGTTAGGTGTCAAAGCGCGAAGGAGATGTGAGAAATGTTAGAGGTTACTAATGAAGGCACAGATGTTGTACGAAGATCAAGGAAGTATGTCTTGATTCGGTTACAGATTTGGTTAAGAGGAAGAAACCTATAATATTGTAGCTGCTCATGGTTATTTTGGCCGATTGATCTTCCAATATGCAAGTTTCAACAATTCTCGTTCTTTACATTTCTTCTTAGCTGCTTGGCCTGTAGTAGGTATTTGGTTTACCGCTTTAGGTATCAGCACTATGGCTTTCAACTTAAATGGTTTCAATTTCAACCAATC
>PYAF01001150.1:27347-54693 GCA_007407185.1 Glycine tomentella | reverse complement strand
TGAATTCTTCTGACTAATGTTTCAAAGTTGTCACCTTATAAAATTCATAGAAATTTTATTCTAGAGTTTCTTGTCACAAACTATTTTGATATTCTGCCAGTCAAGAGTATTCTGTAATTTCATCAGGTTCTCACAAAATCTCTAAGGATATCTGGTCATTTCTGGCCTGAAGGGCATTATGGTAAATTCATCATTCATCGTAGGGCATATTTGTCATTTCCACTATAAAATATCTAGCCAAAAATATCTAAGGGTATTTTTGTCATTTCCAAAATATCCAAGAGTATTTATATAATTTCCATCTTAAAATATCTCACTAAAATATCTAGGGGCATTTTTGTAATTTTTAAAAATATCCAGGGGCATTATTGTCATGTTTACATTGAGGGTATTTCTGTAATTTCTGATTTAAGGAAAGGGTAATATGGTCATTTCTCTTCAAACATTTCCTTAATGTCTCTAATTGATATTTCACCCAATTAATTAAAATATAGACCAGCCAAATTTCTCATAATCTAATACTCACATCAATAGCTATGCAAGAATAATTCATATAATATTTTGACCATAGTTTTTGAATTTTCAGGGTGTTACATTTGTCATTATTGATGATTACTCTAGATACACATGGACTTTGTTTATAAGATCCAAGAATGATGCATTCATAGCATTTAGAAAATTCCCTAAGACTATTAAAAATGAAAAAGTTTGTAACATTGTTTCAATAAGAAATGATCATGGTGGTGAATTCCAAAATGAAGATTTTGAAAAATCCTGTGAGGAACATGGAATCAACCACAATTTTTCTGCTCCAAGAACACCTCAACAAAATGGTGTTGTGGAAAGGAAAAGCATATCCCTTGAAGAAGGTGCTAGAACTCTTCTTAGTGAAACAAACTTGCCAAAACGTTTTTGGGCTGATGCAGTGAATACTGTTTGCTACACCTTGAATAGACTTCTCATAAGGCCTCTTTTGAAAAAACCCCCTTATGAGTTGTACAAAGGAAGGACGCCAAACATTTCACAATTAAGAGCATTTGGCTACAAATATTTTGTTTTAAATAATGGTAAAGATTCTCTTGGCAAATTTGATGCTAAAGTTGATGAATGTATCTTTCTTGGTTATTCTTTACAAAGGAAAGCATATAGAATCTTTAACAAAAGAACATTATGTGTAAAAGAATCAGTGCATGTTATATGTGATAAGTCTAACACCTTTAAGGAGGAAAAAGAATGTGATAATGATGCAGGACCAATAGAAGATGTTATGCAATTCAATGAAAAGCTTAAACTTGATTCAAATGATAAAGTGGAACAGTCAACACCTATACAAAAGTACAAGGATTGGAGAACTACTAAAGATTTTTCCCTTGACAATATTATTGGGGAAGTATCAAAGGAAGTTTCTGCTATATCCTCTTTAAGAAATCTTTGCTGTACAATGACATTTGTTTCACAAGTTGAACCAAAAAGCATTGACCAAGCTTTACTTGATGAACATTGGATGATGGCCACGCATGATGAATTAAATCAATTTAAGAGAAATGAAGTTTGGAAATTAGTTCCTAGACCCTCTTCTCACAAACCTATTGGCACCAAGTGGGTTTTTAAAAACAAACTTGGTGAAAGTGGTATCATCATAAGGAACAAGGCCAAATTGGTTTCTAAAGGTTACAACCAAGAGGAAGGCATTGATTATGATGAAACATATGCTCTAGTTGCTAGATTGGAGTCCATTAGGTTGCTGCTTGCCTATGCATGTTTAATGGGTTTTAAATTGTTTCAAATGAATGTTAAAAGTGCATTTTTAAATGGATATATTGATTAAGAGATATATGTTGATCAACCGCCTGGATTTATTGACTTTAAACATCCTAATCATGTTTTCAAACTGAGAAAAACATTGTATGGTTTGAAACAAGCTCCAAGGTCTTGGTATCAAAGATTGAGCAAATTTCTGATTGACCAATCTTTCATAAGAGCACAAGTGGACAAAACATTTTTCATCAAAAAAAGAGGTAATGATATTTTGTTAGTTCAAATTTATGTAGATGATGTTATATTTGGTTCATCTAATCAGTCTATGTGCAAAGAATTTTCTATCTCTATGCAGAGTGAGTTTGAGATGTCTATGATGGGAGAATTGACATTCTTTCTTGGACTTCAAGTGAAGCAAATGAATAATGGAACATTTCTCAGCCAATCAAAGTACTGTTTGGAAATGATTAAGAAATTTGAAATGGAGAAGAGCAAAGATGCAGCAACTCCTATGGCTACATCAACATATCTTGACATAGATGAAAAAGGAAAAAGTGTTGATGAGTCAAAATACAAAGGAATGATTGGATCCTTGTTATACTTAACTGCTAGTAGACCGAATATAATGCTAAGTGTTTGCTTATGTGCAAGATACCAAGCAAATCCCAAGGAATCTCATCTTACTGCAGTAAAAAGGATACCCAAATATCTCAAATCCACACCAAGAGTTGGATTATGGTATCCTAAAGGTACATCTATTAGTGTAATTGGATATTCTGATTCAGATTTTGTAGGTTGCAAATTGGATAGAAAGAGCACTAGTGGTACATGCCACTTGTTGGGAAGCTCTCTGATTTCTTGGCATTGCAAGAAACAATCCTGTGTAGCACTTTCTACTGCTGAAGCTGAATATATTTCTGCTGGAAGCTACTGTGCACAAAGTCTCTAGTTGAAGCAACAACTACAAGACTTTGGAGTTGAGCTACAGGAAATTCCCTTGTTGTGTGACAACACAAGTGCCATCAACATATATAAAAATTGAGTAATGCACTCAAGGACCAAACACATTGAGATCAAACATCACTTTCTCAGAGATCATATTCAAAAGGGTAATATCAAAATTGAGTTTGTTGAAACAAATAATCAACTAGCTTATATTTTCACTAAACCCTTAACAAAAACACCACTAGGGTGACAAATGGTTGGTCAGCTGCAACAAGTTGAAGGTGCTACTGATGTTGAAGGGGATGATGATGATGAGGAAGATAAAGCTGAAGAAGCTGTTGCTCCATACTCTCCATTTGAATCACTTATGATTCAAAAGATGGATGCATTACTCTCCCTTCATCATGAACATAGGGCTGAGACTAATTCATCTTTAGAAGAGATGAAGACTAGGCTAGAAAATATAGAAGTTAGGCTTGTTCTGGATGATTTTGACAAACTTAGCTAGCTTTTCATATTTTCTTGCTTTTGGTTTGCTTAGGTTTTGTTTTAGTTTGTTTAATTTCTTATGTTCTATTTTTATGATTAATGTATTGAGTTATTTCCATTAATGAAATGCAGTTTATTTTCCAAGTTGATATTCTTTTTACCTCTGTTTATGTATTGATTTTTGTCTTTAATCAAGCCAAATAGGGAGAGAAATAATCAAATAATAATTGATGATATGATTGATGATTGATGCTGATGCTATGCTCGATTTTGCTCTGTTTTTTTTGTTTAACAAATGTACAAATGTCTGAGTAAATGGGAGCAAGTTATTATGAAATGCATGGATACTTGACAATCAATATACTTGACACTTGTTTTTGGCAAGAGGCTAATTTGTTTTAGGTTGATAAGCACAATGCTCATTCCTACCTTTCATCTCTCAAAGAAGTTAAAAGCTAAACAAATGATCAATTAAATTTGATTTAAATTTGGCATGTTCAAAGCCAAAAAGGGGGAGATTGTTAGATACAGGGGGAGTTGAGAGTTGGAGCTACAACTTTATCAAAGCAAGGCTGAAGTATTTGGTTTGAAATTTTAGCTTTTTACATGCCCAATCAAATTGAAGGCATTTGTAATTTGTCTAAGTGGTTCAAGTACATTGCCTAGTGATCTGTGCATTGCATTTACATAATCAATATTACATGCATTCATATCTAATAAATGGGATTAAATGTGTGCATTTGAAATAGTAAATCTCATGGCTTATGGTTTTTGGAAAAATTAGATTGTGCACTGCTTTAATTGATTACCTTTAGTATGTAATCAATTACATGCTTGTGTTTATTTCTAAAAAAGTCATGAAGAACACTTTAATCGATTACCTCTCTTTTGTAATCGATTACCAAGTGTATTTTACGAATTAAGCATGTCTGCTTTAATCGATTATCATTCATCTGTAATCGATTACCAAGACTTATTTGGAAAATAGTATGTCTACTTTAATTGATTACCATTGTTATGTAATCGATTACAAAGGCTTAATTTTCATCTGAGCTTGTCTGCTTTAATCGATTACCAATCTATTGTCATCGATTATCAAAGCTTCTTTCACATATCATTGACTACTTTAATCGATTACATCACGTATTAATCGATTATCTTGTTCGTGAAAGATTTTCCTGAAAGCTCAAGAATGAATTAATCGATTATCTTGTGGATTAATCGATTACATTTTGTTAAATCAGTTTTCTATTTGATGGTTTATGGGTCTGTTCTTTCATTAAACGAACTACTCTTTGAATTTACGATTGACGCAAAGTTTACTAAGCTTTCAAAGGTCCAAGAAACATACTTCTAGCTCCTGGAAGACAGCAAATATATATTGATACAAAGCTAAAAAACTTTATATTGTACTAATTCATAATTTTTTCTGCTACATAGGAACTGACTTTATATTGTTATATCTTTTATTCAAGTGTTTATTGTCTTGAGGATTATGACATTTTAACTTTCACAATGATAGAACTATTAATTACTTTCCTGCAGCTTGGCATTTGTACAAAGACCATTGATCCCACTCCACAAGAAGCACAAGAAAGTTTAAAATCTCGAATTGCCTACATATTTTTTGAAAAGGTAGGTAAATTTATTTTGACCTTGTATATTAGGCCATGAAGCTAGGACACATCCTATATAAATTTTAAAGATAAAATGATGTAGGATTGTATAGAAGTGATATATTCTTTTGGTTCTTTAGTCTTTACCAAATTGTTTAGTGGCAAGTAAATAATTCTTTTAGCATTGGTCTGATCCCTAAAATTTGTTGGACATTTCTAGTTGGGAGACATTAGATTCTATGAATTATTTATATCTACTTCATTTCCGATTTTTGTCTCTTCCTTCTATACTTTAATTTTAGTAAAGAATTTACAATTACCTTGGCTAGCTATATCAGAGTGACAAATTAGTCAAAAGGAAATTTAACTTTAAATTCCATGTTGTTCCACTATTGTCTATTAGTGAATTTAAAATTAGCCTGATATCCATTTTAAATTATTAGTGTCAAGACAATATATCATTTATGCAGGATAGAATCCCATTAAAATTTATTCAGATTACAACAAATGGGAAGCATATACCAGCATTATCCAATTACTGACAAAAACTGTCATAAACATGCTCTAAGGCTAACATTTCATTAACCAAAATCCAATTAAGAAAGGAAGAAGCTGTTGAGTATTTACCACTTGAAATGTCTCTAACAGTTCTCCCAATTGGTGGGCACGGTGCTCTGCGTGGTTCACCCCATCCAGCATTATGCATTCAATTAATATTTTCTACAGACTATAATAAAGGATGAAATATTAATATTAATGGCTTAAAAATGAGAGAGATTGTTGAGAGAAAGTATGAATGACCTTTCCTTTGATAGATAGTCTTGCAGTGAAACCATGAGTTTTCCCAAAGGGGAAGCACGAGCAACAACCACCATCTGGAAAATCAACAACTTCGCCACCAAGATTAAAACACTCAAACACAACACAACACGAAAACAACAACTAAGCCACACGAAAAGACAATAAATAAAAAATAAAAAAATAAACTCACTTTCATTTGTTGTACCGTGTGGTTCATACCTGTGATGTTCATGAACCTTCATTCATGGGAGCAGATGAGCAGCAGTAGGTGACCTTGGAGGGAGATCTTCTTTTTGGTTGGAGCTGCCGAACCGACGTGATAACGTTGGAAATCTTTTTGGAAAAGAATTGTGTTTTGTTAATCAACTCTTTCTTAGTTAGTCCCCTGATTCTTTTGTTGGTCATGTAATTCCAAATGTAAATATTTGTAAATACAACTAGATTATGTTGTGACATGTGAATGATATGTAATGTTTAAAATGTACATCCATATGTATCCATTTATGTATTTGTTCCGTTGTATGATAATTGTATTATCGCAAAAAATTTACTACCATTTCTATAATCAAATTAATGGAGTTTTCATTAAAATTTGAAATTCACATGATATAGAGTTAGTGACATCGTAAACGAGGTGGGTTGTTACACAAATTTTTGCTGAGTAGTTAAACTACACCTTATGCATAAACGGTCATAATACAAACTTTAGGTTACTATTCTATCTTATGTCATGCTAGTTGAAAGAGTTTGTAAGTTTCTGTATATTTCATATTAGGGTCAATATTCATTGTTTTACTCATGCCAAATTTATGTACAAGTGAGTTACAAGTATATTCACATGAGATGGGAGTTAGAAGAGGATGAGATTAAAGTATCTTCGCCTCTTATTAATTTGAGGATAAATTCTTTTATAGAGGATAAGAAAGTGGAATCTGAAAAAATATTATGTTTTTTTTACCATGAGGTTACTCGTAATATATAAATAGCCTAAGTAATAAGATTACAAGGAATGGCGCATAATTTCATGATTTATAAAATTTTAATCTTAATTTTCTTCAATGTCCTTGTTCATTCTTGCAAAAATTCTTAGTTTTTCGTTTCAACATTGGACATTAGAATTATTGACTACATAATATGTACTTTTACACACAATCTTCTATTGTTCACTAAATTAGTGAATATTGATTAAGCACCTCAATGTTACTCCTCTCCATAATAACTTTACACCTTTTTCATAAATTTGAAATAACTTGGTTTGACCAGCAACATTAGTAATACCTTGGGTTCTACAAGGAGTAGGGGTTTTGATATTGGAGATTTCCTGTCTGTGCCTGCAATTTTCAAAATACACCTCTCTACGTTTTTGTAATTTTTAATCTATATTGAACTAAGAACGCTTAAACTTTCCAAGGGGAGGATACCAATGATCGAATGATGTTAAACTTCTATGTATTCCCCTCCCCATAAGGGTATCTAACTCTATTGTTGAGCATGAACCTTACAATGCAACACTCTAGGTTCACCAAATTGTTGTGATTTGAGAATGCCAACACTAACGAATACGTGCCATTGGATAGTAAGGTTCTCCATGATATCGACTTTTGCATATTTAAATTCAGTGCTCCAAGCTCCAGCTGTGAGCATGTGTTCTATTTTTTGAAGATAAGGAATAAGTTTGAATAATAGTTGAATTGTGTTCTACTTTTGATTATTATGATACTGGAGTTAATGTTGTCCATTTTTTGTCTTTATATAGAAATACGATACCTTTAAGGGATTTACTTGTTATTTGGCTATTTGCCTCCTTTTCTGGGTACCTACTATTGCAGTTTTAGGATTTTATTTATGAGCATCTCTACTTTGTTGTTGCCCATATAGATTTCGGTCTAGGTCTAGGTAATATTTTTGCAATGTGGGAATGTCTTTCTTCTTATTAATGGTTTTGGAACTTATCTGCCTATATTATAAATTTTGGGCTCTTTGGTTTTTGTTATTTTGTATCTTGACAATAGTTCAATCATAGTTAATTGGTTCTAAATTTCAATGTTTTAAACATGCATAGGTAGAATTTGTTGTTGTTGAACATATCACATATTAGTCATTTTTCAAACTTTATCTAAGTTGTCAGGAATGATTGGGACTACCAAAACAGAAGTAAAGATTTATATAGTTTTGACATTTCATTTGAGTGGTCATTACTATGATAATTTGTGCTATTACGAGTCCTTGATGACCATATATAGCATTGCAAGAGAAAGAGATCTTAAAAATGTTCCAAATGCCAATCATTGAAGTGCCCACAAATCTTCCAAATATTCGAAAAGATTTGCCTATTCAAGCTTTTGTTGTAGGACATTTAATATTCATTATTGTTGCTTCTTAAGTATCTTTAGTTTCAATACATTTATTTTTATTTAAGTCATGGGAAATGGGAGCAAGTTCGCCGAGAAGTTGAATATATGTTTAGACAAGGTTCTTAGTTGGGGCAACTAGGTAATTATAGTGTTTTGTCAAAACAATATGAATCCTTGCACACTCTATGACTGGCTAAATGTCAAGAAAAAATGAAATCACCTTGTATCACTTTTGTAACTAGATATTTTTTGTTAATTACATTCATGGTTCCTATAACTTGGTTTGTGTTTGACTTTTGTCCTTCATGTTTTTTTTTCTTCGAGCAAATTAACTCTCTTAAAAATTTAGCAAATTTGGTCCTCTTATCAATTTTTTTGAATCAACACCCTTGATTCTCATTTTCTGCTCAAAATATTTACAAATTAAAACAAAATAAATATTAAAAATTTAAAACTATGATGGTTCCCAAAATTCTGTCATAGCAAGCTCAACATCAATGATGTTTTTCCAAAAAACCGTTATAGAAAATCCATCTTCTATGACGGTTTTGTGGAAAACCGTCATTGATGTTGATCTTTCTATGACTATTTTCAGGAACTGTCGTAGAAATTTCATTTTTATGATGGTTTTTGGAAAAAAAAAACTCATAAAACTACAGTAAAAATATTTTCATTGTAAAAACGCAATATATTTTATGACGGTTTTAAAACCGTCATGGAAAATAGTCCACATTCTACAACTATGGATTCCATGATGGTTAAAAACCGTCACTGATGACTACCAAGGCATGAATGCTTGGATTTGATCGTCTCGAGAGACAATTTTAAGATACCGATGATAGAGAGTAGAACTTACAAATAAAAGGTGGGGAAGATAAATAAGATGGTAATGAATAACGCTACGATCTGTGTTGGAACGATAAGTTGAAGAGGATTCGCCACAAAGGAAAACTACCTTGATAAAAATCAATTTGGATTTAGCCAAGAACCAAGAAGAGGCTAAGCTCTCAATTTAAGCAAATGCTTAATTTTATTCAATCAAAAGTTATTTAGAAATAACAATGTCTGAGTACTTATAGAGTTAAGCCTCTAATAAAACCTAAAAATGCATAGTTTTGGCCTATTTAAGTCCACATTGAGGCTCATTACACAAATAAGAAATTACTAAATTATGGTAATACAAAAATTACGAAAACTAGGAAAATTACAAAAGCTACGAAAGGAATTCCACTAAGCACGATATTCGCACTAAGCGAGCTCTCCTACAATCTTCAAGGTGTTTCAAAGCTCCTTGTGTCTTCCTCCATCCTTACCCTTGTTAAATAGTCCAGCCATGATTCTTTTGGTCATCTCTTTTTGTAGAAGCTTGGTTTTGGACATTGTCATTGGAACTTTCAATTCATGGAGTGCTTCTAGAACTTCATGTTCTTTAGATAGTCCTCCATCAGTCACGAAAGGCCCTACAGAATTGTCATGAAAGACCTTAGTAGTGAGAATCCCATTGTATTAATTTAATCAATCAATTCAATTAATGAATTAATGCCTATGGAATTTTTTAAAAAAATTTATGACCTTCAATCACATTAAATATGTGTTACTTGTATCACTTCTCAAAATTCTAATATGGTATCAATGATTCCATTGTAAAAGAAGAGGATAAATAATTGTTAACTCTAACATAAGAATCTCATCATGTGTTTTTTCAACATAATCAATTCTTTGAGCTCTATGAGATTTAGTCATAGCAAATTATTTTTTTAAAGACCAATGTTAATTATTAATTTGTTAATTTTTTTTTGTCTAGAGATTTGAACCCACGATCTCTCCCTCTCCCCTTCTCCATTCAACCACCAAGTCAACCTTATAACTCCAATATCAAATGGACGTTACTTGTAACTCTTCTCAAAATTTTGATATGGTATTAGAGCTCTCATGAAGAGGGCAATTATTCCACTCAAAGAAGGGAAATAGATGGATGCTTGATTGAGCATTTTTAGTTTAGTATTTTCCTATTCTTCTTAGCTTATTTGACCTCTCTTTGACTCTTATTTTCTCACCTTAACTCATTTTTTGTCTTAGGAAAATTATTGGACTTAATTGATAATTGTTGCTTATTTTTGCAATTTGTGCTTACTTGACCTATCTTCCTTGTGCAAGACCTATAGGATTCTACAGAACTCCAAATGAAGAATATGAGTAGTCCCTCGAAAGTTGAGGAAAATAGCTACAATTTTGTAAGAAATACACTTGGGTCAATTCTGCTTTTTTGAGGGTCATTTTAGGCTTAGAAGTCAAAGCCTCTACACTTGGATTTTGGGCTACGAAATTGGGCCTTTACATTGTGTAATTAGCTTAATTAGATATATTAGATGGGCCTAATCAAGGTCTGTCCTTTCCTTCTGATTAGTCAGAGTATATATTAGTCTACTTAATCAGTTAGTTATTTAGTTAGAATCATTTTTGTACAAAACAAAATTTAGAAACTTCTAGTGCAAGTTATGGGATCAAACTACTCTTTTTCTCTCAATTGTTCTTCATCTTACTCCCTCTCTTTAACTGTGTTCTTCTCTATTCTTGCTCAATTTTACTTTTTCTTCTACTGGTGATGACTATGGAAGGTTAAACAACTAAACAATCAAGGATACCGTCCAAGTGTTAGACTCTTGACAAGCGTACCAATTTGTCATTATAAGTTAATTTATAAAAGTTCATCTCCACAAGGACTTAAGTTTACTTAGTTAATTCAAATAAAATTCAACAATTTAATAGTTATGTACCAAGAGTGTAAGCGAAAGTTCATTTGATTATGCAATAACAGAAAGTACGAATATAAAGAGAATAAAAACCTAACGGATTTAGTACGTTTGATATTACGGAAACTACAGAAACAAATAAAGCGAGTTTAGTTTAATTCAAGAAAAGAGTAGGATTGGATTTTGTCGTTCGTACCCTTAGTATTCAATTAACTTTACCATGCATAAATCATTTTTTATCCTTATTGATGCGCACATTTAAATTACCCCAAATTGATCCCTCGCATATCAAATAAATATCTTAGCATTAAAAGCATAATCACGTGCTATTTGCAATCAGAATGTTATGCCCTATTCCTAGCAATGTAACATAATGAGTAAAATCATTCAGTTCAAACCCTAAGAGTACTTTCCAGTCAAACTTAGGATTAAATTTCATGAAACTAGTGATCAAGTAGAATCAAGCATTAAGGACAGAATGTAATTACCAATAAGGAGTAGAAAAGATTCATGCATGAATAAATATTAAAAGAGATGCATAGGGGTGAGAAGATTACATCCAATCCTTAAGAGAAGCTAGCCAATCATTGTAGAGAGCACCCCCTCAATGGAAGAATTGATGAAGGGAACCATCACCGCTTCTTTTCGGCAGAATCTCCACACTAATTCTCACTTCTCTCACTCTCCTTAACACTATCCTACTCTAATTTCTCTTACAAAGCTTAGAATTTTCATTCAGAGAGAAGGAATTTTGAAATTGGAATGCCTTTGCTCAAGTTCGCATGGCTATTTATAGGATTTGGTCACCTGCTTGAGCCGACTCGCCCAGGCGAGCCATTTTGCCTTAGTTCACTTGCCTGGGCGAGCTAATGCACTTTTTCTGGAATGTTCACTTGCCTGGGCGAGCAAAATACACTGTTGCCACTCGCCTGGACGAGCCAAATACACATAGAATGATCGCCTAGGCTAGTTAACTCTTAATGGTGAAGAAAAGTCACTAGCCCAGGCGAGCTCTAGGCCATTTTTGCTTCTGACACCTCCCAAATTTGATTTTTATGTCCGTTTCGCTTGCTTTGCTTGCTTGGATGCTTCAGATACCATCGGAACCTATCAAAATACAACACATGATTGGACTAATTTTTCAAAATATGAAAAAACAAAATTTATATAAGTACTAAATACAAATCGACTAGGTTTAGGGTAAGATCAAATGATAAGTGCCAGCATTGTAACCCTAATTTTACTAAAATATGACACTTACCAACTCCCCCTAACCTAGAATCTTGCTTGTCCTCAAGAAAAGTAAATACACTAGGAGTATAGAAGATACTTTTAATATGAACATGCTTTGTAAAAAATCAACTTTCCAGAGTGATCAGAACAAAATTTTCAAATAGTTAACGTCGAGAATTTGAAATTACAAAAGATGGAATTCACAAAACCAAATGAGATTAAGATCAATTCACAATTCATTTCTTAAGAACATCAGAAGAAATACTTGATTGATTCAAACAGAGGAAAACCTCTCAAAGGTGTTTAATTCTCCCATAGGTAAGTGTTTATTCTCAATTCCAACACTGATATAACATAGATAAATTTTGCGTTTCATTTCTCATCAAATCAAAGTACATAATTATCATGGATCATTAAGGCTTTTATGGTTGGGTCTGGCTAAAAAGAAATCTTGGTTTTTCTGGATATTCAAAGTTACCTCAAGAAAATAAGAGCAAATAAAGATAAGACAATGTTATCATCACTTTTCTATTTCTTTCCTTTTTCTACCAAAATATCCTATGCTTTTCAACTTCCCAATAAAAAACTTTATAATTTTTTTTTCAATTTTGAGCACAAGGAATTTGTTTTCTTTTTCTTTTCTTCTTTTTCTTTCTTTTCTTTTCTAGATTTTAAAATCACATGAATAGCCACATCTAAGACACAATCTTTTTCATCACATTAGCTACCCAACCGATAAAAGTTCTCAAAAAAATCCTCCTTTGCTCTCCTAACCTAAGGTAAGATAGGGAATTCTTATCCTAGGTTAGGGTTCTCAAGTGTTTGGCTTAAAGGGGTTGCAAAATGGTAAATCTTTATATTTATAATGGGATAGCTTTTTGGCCAGTGGCTTAAAAATGTTTAAAAAATAAAGAAGGCATAAATCATATCCATGCATCATATATTATGACAATTGGAAATTCATGCAAAATCAACTATAGATCATACCAATGAGGACACTCAATGTAATTTCTGTGGATGCTCACACTCACCAAGGCTTAAGGTCTATTTTCATGTTCAAATCAAATCAATGTTTTCAAAAGATATCTTTTATCAATTCCATGTAAATGATGGAGGTTCATTCCAAGCCAAAGGTCTAGAAGGAGAGCTTGAAGCACTTCCTTTGGTGAGTTTTAAAGGACCCATGACAAGAGTTAGAACTCAAGCCATTCAAGAACACATCAAGGTTAACTTGGACAAGCATGAGGAAGCACACCAATCCAAGGAGAACAAGGGCTGAATTTTGATGTCTCAAGTCCATTTTAATTCAATAAATTCCAGCACTTGTTAGAAGCTTAAGTTGAGACAAATAAAAAGGCTTTTTAGTGCAATTGTGTAAAGAGGTGTAGGTGCACTTGTGTGTAATTTGTGTAGCAACTTAGTAAATTAGTTGGCTGCACTTAGAAGCTAAAAATACTGCACCTTTCTCTAAAATGGGACAGCCAAGGGAATTTGGGACGGCCAAGGGTCACTTAGGAGAAGCTCGCACCACAAGCTTCATTTGAATTATCATTTCATGTGCATTAGCTTGTAATTTTGTGGTCTTCATGAGGTGCCCAAAACTAAATGTAAAGGAACTTTGGTTCATTAATACAATTCTGAAAATTGTTGTGAGAGTTTCTCTCAAGTTCTTGTGCAAGAACCTCTTGTTTCTTATCAATGGCTTTAAGCTATTGTGGTGATTCTTCCTAGACTTATTGGAGAGCTTCTCCATGGTGTCTTCCATCTTCATCCCTAACCTCTCTTCCATCTTCCATTGCTACCATTAAAGAAAGCTTCCAGCTATACATTTTCATGAAAGCTTGGACAACTTGTGTGTTCTTGAAAGTTTCTTGAAGATTGGGTTTCATTGCAAGGTAGATTTGGGAAATTCATGTCTAATGGGTTTCTGATAAGTGCAACATTTTAGTAAAAATAGAACTTCTAAGAATGCACTTATCCATTGTTTTGATTAAAATTATTCACAAACTAACCCTAAAAACCTAGTTAAATTGTATATTGTATTTAGTTAAGATTTTATGTTTTGAAAAGATTCGTCCAAATTAATGGTGCATTTTGATAGGTTTGAAGATTCTGAAGTTTCGAGCATATAAAGCTAAGAAAAAAGGGGTGATCAAAGTAAAAACAGAAGTTTCATAAGCAATCCAAGCCCAACAACCGACATGGCCCAAAGCTTTCTTCAGCATTAAGGGATTAACTCGCCCAGGCGACCATTCATAGTGCATTTGGATCGCCCAGGTGAGCTACAAGTTCCAAAAAGATATACTTAAGCACGCCTAGGCGAGCAAAACAAGAAGAAACCACTTTCCTGGGCGAATGGAAGCAGACATGTCTTGGTTCTATAAATAGCCCACAGATTTTGGAGTTTGGAGGAGTTCTTGGGCACCATTTTAGCTTCTAAATTCTTGTTCTAAGCTTAGGAATCTTCTTAGGTGAGAGTAGCGTTAAGGACGTAAGAAAAGTGAGTTTTGTAGTGGAGATTCTGCCGAAAAGAGGATCGATGACAAGGTGCTTCTTCAGCCATCCTCTTGAGGAGGTTCTTCTGATGCAAGCCTAAATTCTCTAAGGATTGGACATATTCTTCTTATCCCTATGCTCTTTTAATTGTTATCTATGCATGAATTATTCTATTTCTTATTGGTGATTTCATTCTTCGCTTAATGCTTGATTCTAAGTGATCACTAGTTTCACGAATTTAAACTCTAAAGGCGACTGGAAAGTAAATTTAGGGTTTGAACTGAATGAATTCACTCATAACGTCACGTTGCTAGGAATAGGGCATGACGTTTTGATCGTATTAAACACGTGAATAAAATCTTAATGCTAGGGTATTTTATTAAATCTGTGAGGAATCAATTTTTAGTAAAATATGCTTAGAACCATAATTGCGAGGAATTGAATTATGGTTACTCAAATGTGTGCGACAATAAGAATAGAATAAATGCATAGGTAATGTTAAATTGAAGGGATAAAATAAGAAGAAATCTAATCCTACGCTTTCCTTGACTTGAAAACTCGTTTATCTTTACTTTATGATTACATAATTACAAACAAATGAACACTCGATTTAATCATCTGTACATAAACTATTAGACTAATAGAAATATTTAGACTAATTAACGTAAACTCAAATCCCTGTGGAGATAAACTTTATAAATTTTGTAACTTGCAACGATAAATGGTACGCTTGCCGAGAAAAATCTTAACAAGTTTCTGGCGCCGTTGCAGGGGATTTGATTCGTTTACTTAGTTGTTTAAATATAATTTCAGTTTAGTAGAATTTTTCTTGTTCTTTACTTTTAGTTCTGTATATAAATTTTCATGTTATTTTAAACTCGGTGCTTACAAAATCTTGTAGTTTCATCCTTTCTCTTTATGCGAGGTAAGCTTTCTACAGATAAACCTTTGTTTGATCCAGAAATCTCCAAAACAGAAAGGAAAAATAGAAAGAAAAAGAAGCAAGAATCCAACAAGCATTCCTAGGAAACTTCGTCTATTAACCCTCCTTCACCCAAAAAATCAGTGGTAAGTGACAACATGGCTGATTGAGGCGGAGAAGGAAATAGACCACCAAGGAGGACTCTTGGTGACTATGCCTATCAACAAGGACCCAAGCATTACAACAGCATAGTCATCCCTCCTTTCAACAACAAAGTTGTGGAGCTAAAGCTAGCACTACTTAGTCTTATTGGCTCACATCCATTTGCTGGGCTAGACCATGAAGATCCTTACACACACTTATCTACTTTCATGGAGCTATGCAGTACGATGGGAGCATTAGACGAGGATGATGAAGCTGTTTACCTTAGAGTTTTTCCTTTTTCCTTGACAGGTAAAGCTAAAACTTGGCTTCAGTCTTAACCAAACAAGAGTCTAAGCACGTGGGACGAGTTGGAGCAGAAATTCATCGCTAGATTCTTCCCTCCATCAAGATTCATAAGGGCAAAGTCTGCTATTGCCACTTTCTCTCAAGGTGTAGATGAACCCCTCTGTGAGACATGGGAAAGATTCAAGTCACTACTACGGAGATGCCCGAACCACAATTTTGATGATGCCGCCCAATTACATATCTTTTACAGTGGTTTGAGGCCACAGACTAAGATAATCCTAGACGCTTCAGCTGGAGGAACGATGTAACACCCTAAAATTTCAATAACTGCAAATGTATGGTCAAAATGTTTCTTGCACAACTATTTGATATAAGTGTTAGGTTATGTGAGACTTGATTGATCTATATTTAAGTTATTTGGGCAAAATATTAATTAGAGACATTACAAAAAAAATGTTTAAGGAGAAATGACCATACTGCCCTTCCCTTAAAACAGAAATTACAAAAATACTCTTAGATATTTTGGTAAGATATTTTATGATGGAAAATACACAAATACCCTTGGATATTTTGAAAATTACAATCATACCCCTAGGGTGAGTGACAAATTACCATAATATCCTTAAGGCTAAAATTACCAAGACACCCTTAGATACTTTGTGAAAACCTGATGAAATTACAAAGTATCTTTTGATGACAAATTACCAAAATACTTTGTGACAGAAAGCTTCAGAATAGAATTTCTATGAATTTTATACGGTGATAACTTTGAAATTCTATTCAGGAAAATTTAGGTAGCAGAAAAGTATAGAAAAATTATAAGTAGAATCTGAGGAATTTCCTTTTAATTGTAGGATGTATAGACTTATTCAAAGAGATGATTTAGTAATTTTGATGGTCAAAAGTAGTATGGACCAATCAGAATTAAGGTAAGAGCAGTCTTGTATGTAAAGTCTGTGTAGCACTTTGTATAGACTGCTTGTGAGCAATTTATACTGTAATTGAAGTCAGTTTTTGGAAAACTCTAGAGTTCTATTATTTAATATTATCCTTTAGGTAGAAGAGTTCAAATTGAACTTTACTTCTTCCTATAAAAGACCATGTGTGAAGATGAATTCGAATTAAATTTTACTTCCTTCCAGTGAATGCCATGTGTGAAGCTATCTTTAAATTGAATTCTTCTTCTTCATAAAAGGTGACATGTGAATACAAGGAAAATCACATAATTTTCTTCTCTTTAAGAAAATGAAAACATGATAAATAAAAAAAATATCTTAAGCTTCATAAATTAAAATGATAAAATGATAAGATACAATCATAAAGGCTTAAGAAACATCTAGTCACTTGTAAGCCACCATTGATAAAGGGATAAAAAGCCATCATGCTTTGGGAATTATTTATACCAAGTAGCATGAAAGAAAGTAAATTTTCTCCTCCTTCTTTGTTGTCCACATGAATAAGCTAGAAGAAGAGAGAAACTTCATGAACATGCCAAGTAAGAGGACACTTGGAAGAAAAAAAAGGAAGAAGCTTCAAGACCATGACAAGTGGTGGGACACTTGTAAAGGTTATGACAAGTGTAGGGACACTTGTAATGGAAGCATCATGACTTAGGAGATTTTTGTAAATATTCTATTATTTTCCAAACTCTATATAAAGGTGGGGCCTTAAGTGGAAGTCATTCTCAAGACTTCATCCTACTACACCTTCACGTGAATCTCTCTCCCATCCCTTTCATTTCATTTTCATCCTTTCCTTTTCAAAGCATAAAGAGACTCCACTTTCCCTTGAAGATCACGTGTAGAAGCTAGTACCATTAGGAAGAGATAGACAAGCTTCATAAGAGATTATAAGGTATGTATAGGGAAGCTTTATGATAAAGATAGTTTAAGTGTTATTTGTGTTTGAATAAGTGCTTGAAGTTTATGTGTTGTTGAGTGTTTCTATGAATCTCTATGGAGTTCATGTGTTGCTGAGTGTTTCTATGAATCTCTGTACATGAATGATATGTTGAGTTTCTGTACATGAGTATCAAGTTGAGTTCTGTACTTGATTTATGTTGAATTTTTGAGTAAAGTATATGAGACAGTGATTGAAGACTGATGTTGAAAATAAATATGAGTTGATAAAATGAAAAGAGTTATGCATTAAGTGAATCAGTTTCATGTGTCTGATGTGCATAAGAGTTGCATCACAGAGGAGGTATGTATAAGAGTTGTCTCACAGAGGAGGTGTATAAGAGTTACCTCAAAGAGGAGGCGTGTCAGATAGCTACAGGAATTGAGTTCGAGCGTTCAGATAAGAGAAGTCTGAGCTGGGGGTGACTTGGCAGTGGGAAAATCACGCCACCCATGATGATCACATGAAGTGTGGGTGAGAATCCTGTTGCAACACTGTGGGACCCTGACTAATCGTTTCAGTTCTGTGCCACTAAGATGGGGCTATCTTGACTGTTGGTACCACATGATAAGAGTTTAAGAGAATCATGCATCATGATAAGAGTTTAAGAGAATCATGCATCATGATAAGAGTCTAAGAGAATCATGCATCTTTGAGGATGTTGTTATGAATACCTGCATATTGAATATATTCTGTTGCTAAAATTATGTTTATCATAAACTTACCCTATACTTTGTGTCTGTGGTTGACACTGAAAGATAGGGCCTTGAAGCCCGAAGGCATGTGAGAAGAAAAAACAAAATTTTTTCAAAGTGGAAACACACATACCATTCAAGAATCATTCTTTATGACATAGATGTTACCTTGTTTATATTTAAAATTGATGATCAAGAATAGGCTTGAAGATACAAGCCCTCTAATGTTGAAGGAAAAATCTTTTGTACTCTTATTATATGTTACTTCAGAATTATAAATGTTACTCAATAATGAAATTTTCTTGAAGTAACAGTTATTGGCAAAATCTTGTTATATTCAGTTGAGTTCTTTTAAGAAAATTGAAAAGAATTTTTCAATAAAAATCAATAAAAACAAATTGTAAGTTGAGGCGTTACAAACGATGATGTCAAAGAGTCCTGAGGAAGCTATCGTGATCATTGATTCCATAGCAGCAAGTGACTACCAATCTCACCATGATTGATCACCAATTCAGAGAAAGGGAATAATGGAGCTAGATACCCAAAATGCCATCTTAGCTCAAAACAAGCTCCTGACGCAACAATTGGAGGCCTTAACAAAGCAAATAGGCCAATTTCCTCAACAAATTCAACAAGGAGGCTCACAGAAATCTCATACAGCCCATCAAATTCAACAAATCCTTAGGTGTAATTTTTGTGGAGGCGACCATCAAAATGGCCATTGCACAGTACCTGGTGATTGCCCACAAGAAGAGGAAGCTCACTACATGCAAAATCAATCCAGACCTCAAAATTATCAAGGAAATTACCAAGGATATCGTGGTGGGACAGGTTCTAATCAACCCTATAATTGGAGGCAAAATAGTAATACTTATAATGTTCCCACTAACCCTCCTTTTGTAGGTCCTCCTAATAATTCTTTTGCAAGTTCCTCTAATTCTTTTGTAGGTCCTTCAAATAGAAATCCACCACAACAAGCTCAATCCGACCAATTGACAAAGATGGAAGATACCTTTACTCAGTTCATGCAAATGTCCATCAATAACCAAAAGAATATTGAGGCTTCTATCAAAAATTTAGAAGTACAAGTAGGGCAGCTTGCAAAACAACTATCTGAGCATGGAGGTGGATCTTTCTCAGCAAATACCCAAGTCAACCCTAAAGAACAGTGTAAAGCGATTATCACTAGAAGGGGAACTGTAGTGGGTAGGAAAGAGGAAGAAGAAAAGAAAAATGAAGGAAATGTAGAAAATGATGATGAAGAATGTGAAATTGTAAAAGAAAAAGTAAAAGAAAAAGATGAGGAAGAAACAAATGAAAACATTGAAAGAAAAGTGATGAGTGATGATGAAAAGAAAAATAAAAGCAAAGCTATCTTAACTGCACCACCAGTCCAAAGTATGCCCTATCCACATACTCCATCCAAGAAAGCAAAGGAAAGGCAATACAAGCGATTTCTAGATATTTTCAAGCAACTACAGATAAATATTCCTTTTTCTGAGGCACTGGAGCAAATGCCAACTTATGGAAAATTCATGAAGGATCTTCTCACAAAGAAAAGAAGATACACTGATGAGGAGACCATTGAGTTAGATGCAGGCTGTAGTGCAATCATTCAAAAGAGCATTCCGAAAAAGTCTAGAGATCCAGGTAGTTTCACAATGCCTATTACTATTGGTAACTTATCTGTGGGGAAATCTCTTCTTGACTTAGGTGTAAGCATCAATCTCATGCCACTATCCATGGTCAAGCGAATTGGGGAAGTAGAAATCAGACCCACGAGGATGACTCTACAGCTGGCAGATAGAACCATTAAGCATCCTTATGGAGTTATTGAAGATGTCTTAGTAAAAGTTGATAAATTCTTCTTCCCAGTTGATTTTATGGTGATGGATATGGATGAAGACAGTGAAGTTCCACTGATTCTTGGCAGACCTTTCATGAAAACTGTCAAAGTTTTTAATTGATGTGGATGAAGGAAAACTCACTATGAGGGTATAAGATGATGAAGTACAATTCAATGTCCTTGAAGTAATGAAGCATCCCACAGACAAGAGAGAATGTTTTAGAGTCGATGTACTTGATGAGGTAATTTCTGACTCTAAAAGATTTATTCGCAGGAAGGAAGGATTGGAAAAAGCATTGACAGAAACAGTCCAAGATGAAGAAGAAGATAAAGAAAAAGTAGAATATCTTCATCAATTGAATGCTTACAAAGAGATTCCATATCACCAATCCCTCTATGAAGATTTGAAGAAAGAGAAGGCAAAAGAAGGACAGAAGCTGGAATTAAAGATATTACCTTCCCATTTGAAATATGTTTTTCTTGCAGGTAATTCTGAAAAGCCAATAATCATAAATGCCAATCTTTCTAAAGAAGAAGAAGAAAAATTGGTGAAAGTATTGAAAGAAAACCACAAAACCTTTGGTTGGACACTATCAGATCTAACAAGTATTAGTCCTTCTTATTGTATGCATAGAATTTTGATGGAAAACCTGTAGCTCAGCCTCAAAGAAGACTCAATCCAACCATGAAAGAGGTTGTCAGAAAAGAGGTGGTCACGCTACTGGAAGCAGGTATGATATACCCTATATCAGACAGTCAGTGAGTAAGTCCTGTGCAAGAAGTACCAAAGAAAGGTGGCATGACTATGGTTAAAAATAACAAAGATGAGCTTATCCCAACTCGCACTGTTACGGGTTGGAGGATGTGTATCGACTACAGAAAGCTCAACAAAGCCACAAGAAAGGATCATTTTCCACTACCATTTATGGATCAAATGCTAGAGCGACTGGCAGGTCAGAAATTTTACTGTTTTCTTGATGGTTATTCTGGATACAACCAATTAGTGTTGATCCTAAAGACCAAGAGAAAACAACCTTTACTTGTCCCCTTGGTGTTTTTGCTTATAGGAAAATGCCTTTTGGTTTGTGTAATGCACCTGCCACTTTTCAAAGATGCATGCTTGCTATTTTTTCTGATCTTGTTGAGAAAAACATTGAAATCTTTATGAATGATTTTTCAGTATTTGGTACTTTTTTTGATATATGCCTGTCTAATCTTGATGTTGTTTTAAAGCGTTGTATTGAGACTAATCTTGTGCTTAACTGGGAGAAATGTCACTTCATGGTGATTGAAGATATTGTTTTAGGTCACAAGATTTCTATGCAGGGCATTGAAATGGATAAAGCAAAAGTTGATGTTATTGAGAAACTACCTCCACCAACCAATGTCAAGGGCATTAGAAGTTTCTTGGGACATGCAGGGTTCTACAGGCAGTTTATTAAAGACTTTTAAAAAATTGCTAAGCCATTAAGCAATTTTTTAAATAAAGAAGTTCCATTTCATTTTATTCATGCTTCCAAGCTTTTGAAACTCTGAAACAAAAACTAGTTTATGCACCCATAATTACTGCACCCGATTGGACTCTTGATTTTGAAATTATGTGTGATGCAAGTGATTATGTAGTGGAAGCATTTTTGGGTCAGAGGAAAGATAAAGTTTTCCATGCAATACACTATGCAAGCAAGGTTTTAAATGAAGCACAAATAAATTATGCAACAATTGAGAAAGAATTGCTTGCCATAGTGTATGCATAGGAAAAATTTAGATCATATTTAATAGGATCCAAAGTGGTAATTTATACTGATCATGCTGCAATCAAGTACTTGCTAGTCAAATCTGATTCTAAACCCAGACATATCCGTTGGGTCTTACTTTTGCAGGAATTTGATTTAGAAATAAAGGATAAGAAAGGGTCTGAAAATCATGTAGCTGATCATCTGTCTAGACTTTCCAATGAGGAAACAGCCACACAAGATCCAGAAATTCAAGAAGAATTCCCCGATGAGAAGCTTTTCCACATTTTAGAAAGGCCATAGTTTGCAGAGATGGCTAACTTTAACGCAATTGGTGCAATTCCTGAAGATTACACTTGGCACCAAAAGAAAAAGTTTCTCAGAGATGCTAGATATTTTGTATGGGATGATCCTTACCTCTTCAAGATTGGAGCAGATAATCTTTTGAGGAGATGTGTGACACAGGGGGAGGCAAGGAACATCCTATGGCATTGTCACAGTTCCCCATATGGAGGGCATTACAATGGAGAGAGGACTGTTGCAAAGGTCTTGCAAGCAGGCTTTTATTGGTCTACACTATTCAAAGATGCCCATGAATTTGTTCAAAGATGTGATAACTGCCAGAGGACAGGTGGAATCTCCAAAAGAAATGAAATGTCTCTACAAAATATTCTAGAAGTTGAAGCATTTGATTGTTGGGGAATAGATTTTATTGGTACATTTCCATCATCATATTCAAATGAATATATCTTGTTAGCGGTGGATTATGTGACTAAATGGGTAGAAGCAATAGCTGCACCGAAGGCTGACTCAAAAATAGTTATTCGCTTCTTGAAAAGAAACATATTCTCTAGATTTGGGACACCTCGTGTATTGATTAGTGACGGAGGATCTCATTTTTGTAACGCTCAACCTCAAAAGGTCCTTCAACATTATGGTGTCCGACATAAGGTAGCTTCTCCTTATCACCCACAGACTAATTGTAACGCCCGGCCACTTGCAGGATCAACGACTGTCCCTACATACCAACACAAGACTTTTCAGTGTGCTTTGTCCTCACTCACACACTTCCTGAGAAACTTCCCAGGAGGTCACCCATCCCAGAATTACTCCAAGTCAAGCACGCTTAACTGTGAAGTTCTTATGTTATGGGCTACCGAAAAGTAGATGCACCTTGTTGGTATAGGTAGTACCTATTAAATCCTTTTAAGTTATCCTCAACTGTACAGTCTCATACCTGCACAGCCTCTGGATCCCTCTCGTTCGGGTGTGTATTCGATTCATTCATGTACCCCTCCCGCTGGAAGCCTGCCAGGAGCCGCTCCTTGTCCGTGCCTCACTGCACCGGCGATCACTCCCCGCCCTCGTCAGCGCCCGGGATGTTACACTAATAGGCAAGCAGAAGTATCAAACAGAGAAATCAAAAGAATTTTAGAAAAGACAGTTGCCCAGTCTAGAAAAGATTGGTCCCAGAAACTTGACGAAGTTCTTTGGGCATACAGGACAACATTTAAAGCACCTACAGGGCTCACTCCTTTTCAGCTAGTTTATGGAAAATCTTGCCATTTACCTGTTGAACTGGAACACAAAGCTTTCTGGGCTTTAAAATTCTTTAACTTTGATTCTAATCTTGCAGGTGAACAAAGGAAGCTACAACTGCACCAATTGGAGGAACTGAGACTCTCAGCATATGAAAATTCCAAACTTTACAAGCAAAAAGTCAAATTTTATCATGATCAAAAACTTTTGAAAAGGAATTTTCATCCTGGACAACATGTTTTGTTATTTAATTCTCGTTTAAGATTATTTCTAGGAAAGCTGAAGTCCAAGTGGTCCGGACCCTTTACCATCACAAAAGTTATGTCACATGGAGCTGTGACTCTTGAGGACCCAACTACAAAGAAAACGTGGATAGTGAATGGTAGCAGACTCAAGCCTTATCTAGGCGGTGATGTTGAAAGACTCACCACTGTGGTCCAACTGCAAGAAATTTGAGCTACAAGCTCGTCTAGCTAAAATGACGTAAAAAAAGCTCTTCTAGGAGGCAACCTAGTAAGTTTTTACTTTTTTTTATGCTTTTTGATTTAGTAAATATAGGATAAAATATAGGTAATAGAACCCTAAATAAAAAGCAAACAATTTATTCTATTTCTAAAAAAAAAAGCGAGTTTTAACTCGCTCAGGCGAGTGGACCTAGTACAAATTGCTCGCCTGGGCAAGCATGCGTTCCAGTTGCCAAAACAGAAAGGTAAAAAAAACGAAAAACCTTCACTTTCACCTCTCCATCATTTTCACTTCCATCTTTTGTACCTTCTCCCAAATTTGGTCGCCCAGGCTGCTGCATATCTTCATCTCCTAGTTGTTCCTCTTGCTCATTCCATATGGCTCCTAAGAAATTACAGACAAAAAGAGCTCGCAATGAAGGTTCCAGTGCACCTCCACCTGAGGATTTCATTTATGATAAGCAACAATTTAGAAGCCAAGAGCATCAACTCAGATTTGAAGCTATAGAAAACTGGTCATTCCTCAAAGAGAGAAGAGTTCAACTATTGAATGATGAATATCCAGAATTCACCACCGAACTCGACCGGCGTAGATGGGGACCGTTGGCTACACCTTTGCAAAAGTTTGAACCGGAAATTGTCCTAGAATTCTATGCCAATGCATGGCTAGTGGAGGGAGCTTTCCTTGATAAGCATTCCTTTGTCAGAGGACAATGGATTCCCTACGATTCTGACGCTATAAATCAGTTTCTAGGAAATCCACTTGTCCTACAAGAGGGGTAACTCTGTGACTTCATGGCCAGGCGTAATGACTTTGATGAAGAGGCGATGACCCAGCTCTTGTGCATCCCAGGGAGTGATTTCGCACGAAATATTGCAGAAAATAGGGTAAGATTAATGAGAACAAATATGACTACCCTTACCCAGATTTGGATGACCTTCATGCTAAGCAACATTTGGCCTAGTGATCATAATTCTGACCTTCCCATGCCTAAGTGTCAACTAGCCTATAGTTGTATGACCCAGCTTAGCATTGATGTGGCTCAAATAATCTCTGATGCTATTCACCAATTCATAATCTTAGAGCCACCTAAGCATCCACTTAACCTAGAACGAGCCAATAGGGCGCTTGGATTTCCTGCACTAATTACTGGTTTATGCCAATTATTTGAAATACAAGTTCATCCCTCTAGGACCATCAGGCCTCTTATTAACCGCACTTTCATTGAAAAATTTTGTTTAGCTAGACAGGTCCAGCAACAGCCAGTTCCAGAGCCAGTGTCTTTGGAGTCCATCTCTTCCCATCTGCAGAGAATGGAACTCCAAATGAACACATACATGCAGCATATGGCAGATCAACAAGCTACAAACTTCAGAGGCCAGATGCAGCTGAACAAGAGCTTCTACAACTATATTCTGCATCAGCATCGTCAGGATCCCAGCCCCTTTGCATGGCCCACTCCGGAGCAGTTCAGAGCTCATGTAGCATGGCCTAGGGACAGGCCAATATTCCAGGAGGAGGCAGCAGGCTCTAGGGCCCACCAGGATCCTACAGCAGAAGAAGGACCTGCAGCTACTCAGGAAGCAGTAGAGGGAGGAGAAGCAGCAGATGATGACTTAGAGCAAGACTTAGCAACTTATCTTACTGATCTGCAAAATCTATGACACTACTCTTGATTTATTTATTGCTTTCTTTCCTGCTTTTTGAGTACTTTCAGCCACTTTACTTTAGTTATGTACTTTCGTTTCATAAATACTTTGCTTACATTTGATTTTCGTCTGTTGAGATATTTTAGCTGCATTATTATTATTTTTGCTATTAGTACATACGTAAGTTTAGTGTTGAAGCGGTGCACATTTAGGAAAATATTTTGGTATTATGCACAAGAAACTCCTTCTTTTTGAAAGATTCCACATACTTTTTGCTTATAAAAATCATTTTGTAAGTACAAACAGTAATTTAGAACATAATTCTTTTTGGGGCATAAATATGGAAATTTTTCTTGAAATATATTATGTTTTGAAAAGAATCAACAAAACTTTTGAAACTTATTTTAGATCAGAACACAACAAAAATACATTTTTGTAGGAAACCTTGAGAAACGAAAAACAAAATAAATGGTTTTTTTTTCAGAAAAATCAAAATAAAGGCAAAGTCTCTTTTTACATGAAATTGATAAACAACATCAGTTGGAGACATTGATTTGATTTGAACATGAAAACAGACCTTAAGTCTAGTGAGTGTGTGCATCTAAACAGATTACATACTGAGAGTCCACATAATATAAATTATAGTTGAATTTGCATAAATTTCTAATTGTCATAATATATAATTCATGGATATGATTTAGGCCTTCTTTCTTTTTGAACATTTTTTTAGCCACTGGCCAAAAAGCTACCCCAATATATAATAATATATCCTTTGCAAATCCCCTTAAGCCAAACACTTATTATTTTGTTGGAACCCTAACCTAGAATAAGAATTTTCCACCTTACCTTAGGTTAGGAGAGCAAGGGAAAATTTTGTTGAAAAATTCTATCAGTTGGGTAGATGATATGATGAAAAAGATTTTGCTTAAAAGTGTGGATATTTATGTGACTCTAAAAACCAAAAAAAAAAAAAAAGAAAAGAAAGAAAAAGAAAAAGAGAAAAAAAGGAAACAAAATTCCTTATGTTTAAATGATACAAAGTTGGGAAAATGAAAAGATTTAAATGGTTATCTTGATAGAAAAGGGAAAAAGGAAGTAATGATAGCATGGTTTTTCTTATCTTTGTTTGCTCTCCTATTGTCAAGGTACTTTTTGAATATCCAGAAAAACCATATATTCTTTTCTAGCCAGGCCACCCTAAAAAGCCCTAAAGATCCATGATGATTATGAACTATGATTTGATGGGAAATGACTTGTAAATTTGATCTATGATATATCATTGATAGAATTGAGAGTACAACACTTATCTGGGAGCATTTAAACACCTATTTGAGAGGTTTTCCTCTGTTTAAATCAGTCAAATGTTTCCTCTGAGGTCCTTTAGAAATGAAATGTAAATTGGCTTTAATCTCATTTCATTTCATGAAATTCCATCTTTTTGTATTTTCAAAATCTCAAGGTTAACTACTTTTGAAAATTTTGTTACGATGAAACTAAAAAATTGATTCTTTCCAAAGCATGATATTCCTACCTTTGCTTGAGGACAAGCAAGATTCTAGGTTGGGGGGAGTTGATAAGTGCCACATTTTAGTAAAAATAGAACTTCTAAGAAGGCACTTATCCGTTGTTTTGATTAAAATTATTCACAAACTAACCCTAAAAACCTAGTTAAATTGTATATTGTATTTAGTTAAGATTTTATG
>PYAF01001150.1:12350-27247 GCA_007407185.1 Glycine tomentella | reverse complement strand
CTCTCTAAGGATTGGAAGTATTCTTCTTATCCCTATGCTTTTTTAATTGTTATCTATGCATGAACTACTCTATTTCTTATTGGTGATTTCATTCTTCTCTTAATGCTTGATTCTAAGTGATCGCTGGTTTCACGAATTTAGACTCTAAAGGCAACTGGAAAGTAAATTTAGGGTTTGAACTGAATGAATTCACTCATCACGTCACGTTGCTAGGAATAAGGCATGATGTTTTGATCGTATTAAACACATGAATAGAATCTTAATGCTAGGGTATTTTATTAAATCTATGAGGAATCGATTTTTAGTAAAATATTCTTAGAACCTTAATTGCGAGGAATCGAATTAGGGTTACTCAAACGTGCGCGACAATAAGAATAGAATAAATGCATAGGTAATGTTAAATTGAAGGGATAAAATAAGAAGAAATCCAATCCTACGCTTTCCTTGACTTGAAAACTCGTTTATTTATTTTCGTAGTTTTTATCTTTACGTTACGATTACATAATTACAAACAAATGAACACTCGCTTTAATCATCTGTACATAAACTATTAGACTGATAGAAATATTTAGACTAATTAACATAAACTCAAATCCCTGTGGAGACAAACTTTATAAATTTTGTAACTTGCAACGATAAATGGTACGCTTGCCGAGAAAAATCTTAACAGTTTCATTGCAAGGCAATCTCCGCTGTAAACTCTGGATATTCACCTTCCCTTAATTGAACCTTTCGTTCTTTGAGGAACGACCGATTCTTGATGATTTTCGATCGCCTTTGGTGATCCTCGGTCCGAAACCTTTGAGCATGAAAGATAAAATCTAGAGGAGGTTCTAAGCTAGATCATTCTCCTGCATGCCTAGCTCTTTTAGTGGAGAGCTTTTTGGGAGCCATCTGAAAAAAATCTCAATATGGAAAAAATGAATATGATAAGATCTTTGGAAGCAACAATCAAGATATTCTTTTCAGATTGTTAGTTTTCGCAATTCATTTGAACAACATGTAGATGGCAGCATATAAGTGATGAATCATTCATTTAACCATTGCAAAATGTGTGCTAACAATTTCCAGCCCTTCTAATGCACATGTCATGAATCTTTTCAATAAATTTTGGGATAATTTGACACCTATTACTCCATTGTTTGCTTTAGCAAATGTATGTTCTTTATTAAACATCAAGCTAAGTGCTGTAAACTTTTTAGTATGTAATCTTGACATTTTAGTGAAAATTCCAAGTCATGCACAAAGGAGTAAATCAAGCTTGAAGTCTAACATGAGCTATTTGAAATCTAACATACATTTAAGCTTTCTAATACAAGTATGGAGTAATTTTCGTGCATATATAAGGAGTAAATCATGGTTGTTGTTCATTGAGGAAATTTATCAAACACTTGTTGTGCACATAATTTGGTATATGGAAATGAAGACATTTTGCACATATTCTACACCACAATTCAGAGAACAAAAAGAAGAGCAGAAAATTCCAGAACAATCACAAAAAATAAATTAATTTTATGACTTTTAACCTAAGTTATTTTTAAAATTTCTAAAGCACAACAACAAAAAATTGCAACTAACAATAAAGATTACAATAGAAAAGCTTGATGGAGATGTTGGATGCACCATGCGTGAATGTTTGATGGAAATGAAAAGAAACTTACCTGGTTGAAGTGTGGAGATGGTGTTTGAATTCGCTTGGGCAATTTTTGGAAGAATAACAATAATGCAGTCACAGCATAAGGAGGAAATGAAAATGATTGATAAATTTGGTGAAAACTTGATTTTCACCTTTTTGGCTCATGCTGCAGACTACTTCTCACCCAGGCGAGTATTTTGTTCATTGTTCACTAGCCTGGGCGAGTTAAACCATTTTTTTATAGAAAATTTACCTTAGGTGGTATCTTGCTAATCTATAGTTATTTTTAACTCTAATTAACCTATAACTCAAAATACATATTAATAAGTTTGATTTTTCAAAATATTAAATTATAATAGATAAAGCATATAAAAGAGAAGTTAGAATGTACTAGGTTGCCTCATAGAAGAGCTTCTTTAACGTCGTCTTAGCTGGACGCTTTTATAGCTCAAACTTCTTGCAATGTACCACAGTGATGAGCCTTTCAACATCACCACCTAAGTAATGTTTGATTCTACTACCATTTACAGTCCAAGTTCTTTTTGTGGCTGGATCTTCAAGAACTACAGCTCCATGTGACATGACTTCCTTGATGGTATATGGTCTAGACCACTTTGATTTCAGCTTACCTGGAAACAATCTCAATCTAGAATTAAATAACAAAACCTGTTGTCCAAGTTGAAAATTCTTTTTCAATAGCTTTTTATCATGGTATAATTTAACTTTTTTCTTATAAAGTTTAGAATTTTCATAAGCTGAGAACCTCAATTCCTCCAGTTCATGAAGCTGGAGCTTTCTGTGTTCACTGCAGAAGTAGGATCAAAATTTAGAAACTTTAATGCCCAGAATGCTTTATGTTCTAATTCAACACGTAAATGGCAAGATTTGCCATAGAACAATTGGAAAGGTCTAAGTCCTATAGGAGCTTTGTATGTTGTCCCGTATGCCCACAAAGTTTCATCTAGTTTCTGAGACCAATCCTTCCTTGACTGAGCAACTATTTTTTCTAAAATATTTTTGATTTCTCTGTTTGAAACTTCAGCTTGCCCATTGGTTTAGGGATGATAAGGTGAGGCTACCTTGTGTCTGACACTATAGTGTTGGAGAATTTTCTTCTGTTGGACATTGCAAAAATGAGATCCTTCATCACTTATCAACACTCAAGGTGTCCCAAACCTTGAAAATATCTTTTTCTTTAAAAAGCGAATAATTGTCTTTGCGTCAGCTTTTTGTGCAGCTATTGCTTCTACCCATTTGTTTACATAGTCCACAACTAACAGGATATATTCATTTGAATATGATGATGGAAATGGACCAATGAAATCTATCCCCCAACAATCAAAAGCTTTGACCTCCAGAATGTTTTGTAGTGACATTTCATTTCTTCTGGAAATTCCACCTGTTCTTTGGCAATTATCACACCTCTGGACATACTCATGGGCATCTTTAAACAATGTAGACCAATAGAATCATGCCTAGAGAACTTTTGCAACAGTCCTCTCTCCATTGCAATGTCCTCCATAAGGTGAGCTATGGCAATGCCACATGATGTTTCTTGCCTCCCCCTGAGTTACACACCTTCTCAGGAGATTATCTGCTCCAATTTTGAAGAGGTAAGGATCATCCTACACAAAGTACTTGCCATCCCTGAAAATTTTCTTTCTCTGGTGCCACGTATAATCATCAGGAATTGCACCAGCTGCTTTGAAATGAGCCATCTCTGCAAACCATGGCCTCTCTGAAATGTTGAATAGCTTTTCATCAAGGAATTCCTCTTGAATATCAGGATCTTGTGTGGCTACTTCTTCACTGGTAAGTTTGGAAAGATGATCAGCTACATGATTTTCACTCCCTTTCTCATCCTTGA
This sequence comes from Glycine tomentella, assembly GCA_007407185.1. Classification (NCBI taxonomy): domain Eukaryota; kingdom Viridiplantae; phylum Streptophyta; class Magnoliopsida; order Fabales; family Fabaceae; genus Glycine; species Glycine tomentella. The sequence continues at coordinate 23,744 of PYAF01001150.1, read as the reverse complement.
TTTCTAAATCAAATTCCTGTAGAAGTAGAACCCAACGGATAAGTCTAGGTTTAGAGTCAGCTTTGACTAACAAATATTTTATAGCAGCATGATCAGTAAAAATCACCACTTTAGATCCTATCAAGTATGATCTAAATTTTTCCAAGGCATATACTATCGCAAGCAATTCTTTTTCAGTTGTTGCATAATTGATTTGAGCATCATTTAAAATCTTGCTTGCATAATGCATGACATGGAAAACTTTGTTTTTCCTTTGACCCAAAACTGCTCCTATAGCATAATCACTTGCATCACATATGATTTCAAAATCAAGGGTCCAATTTGGTGCAGTGATTATGGGTGCAGAAACTAGTTTTTGTTTTAAAGTTTCAAAAGCTTTAAAGCAAGAATCATTAAAATGAAATGGAACTTCTTTATTCAATAGATTGCTCAATGGTTTGGCAATTTTGGAAAAATCTTTGATGAACTGCCTGTAGAATCCTGCATGTCCCAAAAAACTTCTGATGCCTTTGACATTTGTTGGTGGAGGTAATTTTTCAATAACATCCACTTTGGATTTGTCCACTTCAATGCCATGCACAGAGATCTTGTGGCCCAATACAATACCTTCAGTCACTATAAAGTGACATTTTTCCCAATTAAGCACAAGATTTGTTTCAATACATTTTTTCAAAATAGTATCCAAGTTAGAGAGGTATATATCAAAGGAAGTACCAAAAATAGAGAAATCATCCATAAATACTTCAATGCTTTTTTCAACAAGATCAGAAAAGATAGCAAGCATGCATCTCTAAAAGGTAGCAGGTGCATTACAAAGACCAAAAGGCATTTTCCTATAAGCAAAAACATTGAAGGGACAAGTAAAAGTTGTTTTCTCTTGGTCTTCAGGATCAACATTTATTTGATTGTATCCTGAATAACCATCAAGAAAACAGTAATATTGCTGACCTGCTAGTCTCTCCAGCATTTGATCCATGAAAGGTAATGGAAAATGGTCCTTCCTAGTGGCTTTGTTGAGCTTCCTATAGTCAATGCACATTCTCTAACCTGTAACAATACAAGTTAGGATTACCTCATCTTTATCATTTTTAACAACAGTCATACCACCTTTCTTGGGTACTACCTGTACAGGACTTACCCATTGGCTATCAAAAATAAGATATATCATCCCTGCTTCTAGTAGCTTAACTACTTCTTTTCTGACGACCTCTTATGGTTGGGTTAAAGCATCTTTGAGGCTGAGCTACAAGTTTATAATCCTCTTCCATTAAAATTCTATTCATACAGTAAGAAGGACTAATACCTGTTAGATCTGACAACGTCCAACCAATGGCTTCTTTGTTTTTCTGCAAAACTTTTACTAGTTTCCTTTCTTCTTCTTCAAAAAGATTTGCATTGATGATTACTGGTTTTTCAGAATTACCTGCGAGAAAAACATATTTTAAATGTGAAGGTAATACCTTTAATTCCAGCTTTGGTTCCTCTTTTTGCTTATCTTCCTTTAGTTCTTCAAAGAGGGATTGATGATAAGGAATTTCTTTGTAGAAATTCAGTTGCTGAAGACATTCTAATCTTTCCTTATCTCCACCTTCATCTCTATCTTTGACTGCTCCGCTTAGTACTTTCTCCAAACCATCTTTTCTGTGAATTAGTCTTTTAGAGTCAGAGATTACCTCATCCGGAACATCGACTCTAAAACACTCTCTTTTATCTCTAGAATACTTCATAGCTTCAAGAACGTTGAACTGTACTGCATCATCTTGAACTCTCACCGTGAGTTTTCCTTCATCAACATTAATACTTTGGGATTCTTCATGAAATTTCTTCCAAGAATTAATGGAACTTCACTGTCTTCATCCATATACATGACTACAAAGTCGACTGGAAAGAAGAATTTGTCAACTTTCACCAACACGTCTTCAATGATACCATAAGGATGCTTAATGGTTCTGTCAGCTAATTGTAAAGTCATCTTAGTTAGTTTGATTACAACTTCCCCTATCCGCTTGACCATGGATAATGGTATGAGATTGATGCTTGCACCTAAGTCAAGAAGAGATTTCCCTACTGATAATTTCCCAATAGTCACAGGGATTTTGAAACTACCGGGATCTCTTGATTTTTCTGGAATGGTCTTTTGGATGATTGCACTGCAACCTACATCTAACTCTATGGTTTAATCATCTGTGTATCTTCTCTTCTTTGTGAGTAGATCCTTCATGAACTTGACATATGTTGGATTTGCTCCAATGCTTCAGAAAAAGGAATGTTCATTTGCAGTTGTTTGAAAATATCTAGGAAGCGCTTGTACTACCTTTCCTTTGCTTTCTTGGATGGAGCATGTGGATAAGGCATATGCTGACATGGTGGTGGGTTTAGTACAGCTTTGCCTTTATCAATTTTTTTTCTTTTTTTCTTCACTCATCACTTTTTTCTCTATTTTTTCATTTGTCTTCACTTTCTCATTTTTCTCATTTTCATTTTCTATTCTTTTTTCATCATTATTTCATTTTTTTCTACAACTCCTTCATTTTTCTTTTTCTCATCGTCATCCTTCAAACCTACCACAGTCCCCCTTCTTGTTGTAATAGCTTTGCATTGTTCCTTTGGTTTGACTTGTGTGTTTGCTGAGAAAGAGCCACCTTTATGCTCAGAGACTTGTTTTCTAAGTTGTCCTACTTGAACTTCAAGAATTTTGATGGAAGCGTCAGTATTCTTTTGATTGTTGATGGACATTTGCATCAACTGAGTAAGAGTGTCTTCCATTTTTGACAATCTATCAGGCTGAGCTTGTTGTTGTGGATTCCTATTTGAAGGACCTGCATAAGAATTATTAGGAGGACCTGCATATGAGTTGTTAGTGGTACCTACAAAAGGAGGGTTAGTGGGAGTATTATATGTATTTTGTCTCCAACCGTAAGGTTGATTTGAACCTGGACCACCTCAGTAACCTTGATAATTTCCTTAGTAATTCTGTTGAGGTCTAGTCTGGTTCTGCAAGTAATGAGCTTCCTCTTCTTGTTGGAATTCTCCATGTGCTAGACAGTGGCCATTTTGATGGTTTCCGCCATATAAATCACATCTTAGGATTTGTTGAACTTGATGAGCTGTGTGTGTTTTTTGTGATCCTCCTTGCTAAATTTGTTAAGGAAGTTGGCCTATTTGTTTGGCCAAGGCCTCTAGTTGTTGAGTCAAGAGCTTATTTTGTGCTAGAATGGCATTTTGAGTATCAAGCTCCATTATGCCCTTCCTCTGAATCAGAGATCTATCATGGTGAGATTGGTAATCATTGGCTGCTATGGAGTCAATGATTACAATTGCTTCCTTTGGGCTTTTTGACATCATCATTCCTCCCACTGAGGCATCAAGAATCATTTTTGTCTGAGACCTCAAACCACTGTAAAAATATGTAGTTGCACAGCATCATCAAAATTGTGGTTTGGGCATCTTCGAAGTAATGATTTGAATCTCTCCCATGTTTCACAGAGAAGTTCATTTGCTCCTTGAGAAAATGTTACGATTGTTGATTTGGCACTGATGAATCTTGATGGAGGAAAGAATCTAGCAATGAATTTTTCCTCCAATTCTTCCCAAGTGCTAAGACTTTTGTTTAGTTGGGACTGAAGCCAAGTCTTAGCTTTACCTGTCAAAGAAAAAAGAAACCCTCTAAGGTAAACAGCTTCAGCATCTTCGTCTGAGGCTCCCATAGTACTGCATAATTCCATGAATGTGGACAAGTGCGTGTATGGATCTTCATGGTCTAGTCCATCAAATGGGTGTTGTAGTTTTTTGGTCCATGTTGGTAGGCATAGTCACCAAGAGTCCTCCTTGGTGGTCTATTTCCTTCTCCCCCTCTGTTAGCCATATTATCATGTACAAGTGGTTTTGAAGGAGAATCGATAGACGAAGTTTCACTCAGTGGCTTATTGGCTTCTTGTTTCTTTTTCTTTCTGTTTTGGTAATTTTTGGATTAAACAAAGGTTTATCTGTAAAAAACTTACCTCGCATAAAAGAAATAGAACAAACTACAAGATCCCGTAAGCACCAAGGTTAACAAAATATAAAAAGAGAATTTATACAAAATTTAAACTAAAAGTAAATAAAAAATACAAAAAAAATCCTACTAAACTGAAAGATTAAATTTAAAAGAACTGAGTAAATGACTCAAGTCCCTGGCAATGGTGCTATAAACTTGTTAGACTCTTGGCAAGCGTACCAATTTGTCGTTGTAAGTTACAAAATTTATAAAAGTTCATCTTCACAGGGACTTGAGTTTAGCTGGTTAATTCAAATAAAATTCAACAGTTTAATAGTTATGTACAAAGAGTGTAAGCGAAAGTTCATTTGATTGTGCAATAACAAAAAGTATGAATATAAAGAGAATAAAAAATCTAACGGATTTAGTACGTTTGATATTACGAAAACTACAGAAACAAATAAAGCGAGTTTAGTTTAATTCAAGAAAAGAGTAGGATTGGATTTTTTTTCGTACCCTTAGTATTCAATTAACTTTACCATGCATAAATCATTTTCTCTCCTTATTGATACGCACATTTAAACTACCCCAAATCGATCCCTCACATTTGAGAATTCTAAGGATATTTACTAAATATCGATCCCTCACATATCAAGTCAATATCCCAGCAATAAAAGCATAATCGCGTTCTATTTGCAATCAGAACGTTATGCCCTATTCCTAGCAACGTAACGTAATGAGTAAAATCATTTAGTTCAAACCCTAAGAGTACTTTCCAGTCAAACTTAGGATTAAATTTCATGAAACTAGTGATCAAGTAGAATCAAGCATTAAGGACAGAATGAAATTACCAATAAGGAGTAGAAAATATTCATGCATGAATAAATATTAAAAGAGATGCATAGGGTTAAGAAGATTACATCCAATCCTTAAGAGAAGCTAGCCAATCATTAAGGAGAGCACCTATTCAATGGAAGAATTGATGGAGGGAACCATCACCACTTCTTTCTGGCAGAATCTCCACACTAATTCTCACTTCTCCCACTCTCCCTAACACTATCCTACACTAGTTTCTCTTTCAAAGCTTAGAATTTTCGTTCAGAGAGAAGGAATTTCGAAATTGGAATGCCTTTGCTCTAAGTTTGCATGGCTATTTATAGGATTTGGTCACCTGCTTGAACCCACCGCCCAGGCGAGCCATTTTGCCTTGGTCACTCGCCTGGGCGAGCTAATGCACTTTTTCTGGAATGTTCACTTGCCTGGGCGAGCAAAATACACTGCTGCCACTCGCCTGGGCGAGTTAAAGCCTTAATGATTAAGAATGCTACTCACCTGGGTGAGCCAAATACACATAGAATGCTCGCTTGGGCGACTTAACTCTTAATGGTGAACAAAGGTCACTAGCCCAAGCGAGTTCTGGGCCATTTTTGCTTCTGACACCTCCCAAATTTGATTTTTATGCCCGTTTCGCTTGCTTTGCTTGCTTAGATGCTTCGGATACCATCGGAACCTATCAAAATACAACACATGATTGGACTAATCTTTCAAAATATGAAAAAACAACATTTACATAAGTACTAAATACAAATCGACTAGGTTTAGACTATGTTTATAAGCAAATTTACTAAGATCAAAAGATAAGTGTCAGCATTGTAACCCTAATTTTGCTAAAATATGGCACTTATCACCAAGCAATGAGCAATTTGAATTCGGTTAAGTATTTCGAATTATGTGTAAATGTTCATTCTCTTCTCCAATTCTAATTTCGATTTTCATGATTATAAATATGGTAGAATTGGAAACGATTTAGGTTATTGATTAATTTCCTAATTCAAATCTAATCACAGATTGATTGGATGATATTTCAATATGATTTGTGATCTTAATGAATTTAAGGATTAATTCGATTGAATCACCTCTAATGAAATTAATTAAACTTTCACGATATGAACTTCATCTATAGCAAACTGTGATAATTAAAATTGCTTGAATTTGGTGAATTGGATTGATGGTCTTAAATCTGTTTCATATTTTGTTTCAAAACTCTGTTTTTGTGATCACTCTACATTTATGTTTCTGTGTTTCTGCATTTCTTTAATTGTCTACAAAATTGTTTGTTGAAATCCCCCTACTTTTTATAAGTGGATTAAAGTCGGAACCAAACTGGATTGTATCTCTAAGTCGACCCCTTATTTATTTACTGTAGAATTAATCCTAGTTTTGTTTCTTTTGGAATGATTAGGCATCCAAACTGGGGAGTTAGCGTTGGGTCAAAATTTGCAAATACAGCCTCTAAATAGGAGTTTTAACGGTAGGGGCATTTTGATCATTTCACATGCAACTAGCTCAAAATAGGCTGAAACTTAGCCACAATGTAGAAAAAAATCATACATCAAGGTGCCCTTGTGAAGAACCAACATAGGCATTGGGGGTCCTTTTGCCAAATTCGATGATCTAGAGCACTTTTGGATTTTTTTCTATTTTCATGATTTTTAAAAATCACCAAAAAATAACCAAAAATCAAATGATTTTTACATTTACTGTGGTGTTTTTTATTTTTGTAAAAAAATTTGGGTCAGTTTTCCATTTTTTATCATTTCATCAAATATTGTGAATAGTGTTGTGGAGAGTAGTTGTTTATTATTTCTGTTATTCTTGTCATTTCTGTCACTAATGAGTTGAGCTGTGAATGACTAAGTCCAAACCAGGTGACTTGCATCCATATTATCTTGAGGTAGATAGGACATTTCATAGGTTGAGTAGAAATAATAGGAGTGTAGTTCTAGATAGTAGTATAGTGCATAATGATTTCATTACTAATTTTGTTTCTTAGCCTGGTTTTAGTGCTTTTGAGTCTGAAATTAGTGTTGATACAATGGCTGATAACAATCAAACTCTTAAGGAATTGGCTACACCTGATGTTGTGTATCAACATTGGTGTATTCAATATCTTTAGACAGTTGTTAGTTATGAGCTAAAGTCTTGACTAGTCCATTTGCTTCCAAAGTTTCTTGGTCTTGCAAGTGAAGATCCACACAAGCATCTTAAGAAGTTTCATGTAGTGTGTTCCACCATGCAACCACATGACATTCATGAGGATTATGTGAAGATGAAAGCATTTTCATTCTCTCTGGATGGTATGGCTAAGGACTGGTTGTACCTTCAACCAGACCCTATCAACACTTGGACTGATATGAAGAGAATATTTTTAGAGAAATTCTTCCATGCATCCAGAACAACATCCATTCAAAAAGAAATTTTTCGTATAAGGAAGCAACCCGGAGAGACATTATATAAGTACTGGGAGAGATTCAACAAGATGTGTGCTACCTGACCTCACCATCAAATCAATGAGCAGTTACTGATCCATTATTTTATGAAAGATTGATGTTAATGGACAAGAGTATGATTGATGTAGCCAGTGGAGGTGCTTTAATGGACAAACTCTTGTTGCAAGACAATTAATTTCTAACATAGCAGCCAATTATCAATAACTTGGTACTAGAGTGGCTAGAACATCCAGGGTTGTTGCAAATGAAGTTTCTGTTTCTATGGTTGCTGATAACCAAAGGCTGGAGAATAAATTTATAGAATTGACATCCCTTTTGAGACAACTAGCCATTGGTTAACAATAGAATGTGATGGCAGCCAATCAACTGGGGCTGTATGGTATTTGTTGTGCACCTGATCATCCAACAGATACATGTCCCACTCTCCAAGAAATAGAACATGTTGCTGATATTTCTGCCATGCAGTCTCGACAATCATTCAGACATCAACAACAATATTATAATCCTTACTCCAACACGTATAGTCCATGTTATAGATATCATTCAACCTAAGGTATAGTCCTGGTCCACAACAACTAAAAATAAAGGGAATACTCACAATAACCAAGAGGGGGGTGAATTGGTTAATACCTTGGTATTTTAAAATTAATTCAAATCAAAGTTTCAGGATCTTTATCACTTTCAAAACCAAGAAATCTTTTTACTCAATCAAATAGCTCAGCCCCTTGGAATCAATTTGCTCAAAACAGAACTTGTTGAACAATGAATATGAAACAAAGAATCAATGAACAACAAAAGTAATAGAGATAGAGAAACAACACATAAGCAATTTATACTGGTTCACTTCATAACTTAAGCTACATCCAGTTTCTTCTAATCAACACTAGATTAGAGTTCCACTATTATAAATCTTGTCCCACTTTTTTGTTCGTAACGAGGGAGAGATAGAATGGAGTTCTTCACGAAGTTTGAGACAAAGTAATAATCAACCCTAGATAAAGAATAGAAATATAAAACCCTATTAGAATTCTAAGGAGAAAGAACCAGAGAACACTACTTTGTTCTTTAACTAGAGAACCCTTCTCTAGACCCAAGCAAGAAGAACCCACTTACAATAACAATTTTACAATAGAAATTCAAATACGAATTTACACACAAAGATTAAGGAGAGAGACAACCTGATGATCCAATAAATGTAATCCACATGAGTTTCCAGATAAGGTTGAATAGCAAAACAAAATCAGCACATGTTTTTCCTTAACCTTGAAATTATTTTTGCTCAAGATTCATTCAAAGACCCATGAATGATTTGAAAGAAGCAAGAAGTATAGAACCCAGAATATCACTTTGAGAGAGTTTAGAAAGCTTGTGTATACTCAGAAATACGAATGATCAAGTTTTCTCACAAGACAAGCCTTCAAATCTATTTATAACAGATTTTGTAACTAACAATAATCGATTAAACGCGTCAGATAATCGATTAAAACACTTTTGTAATCGATTAAATTATCACTTAATCGATTAATATGTTCAAGAAGGCTTCTAGGTTTCAGTAACGAGCAAAATAATCGATTAAACCAAGCTGTAATCAATTAAGACAGAAAGTTTAGTTTCACAAAATGAATTGTGTAATTGATTACGAGTTTTGGTAATCGATTAAGTTAGAAGTTTAAGATTTTCAAAATGGACTATGTAATCGATTACGAATGATGGTAATCGATTATTCCAGCAGACCTTAAAAACTGATTTTAACTATGTAATCGATTACACTATATCAGTAATCGATTAAAACATTTAACAAAGCACTTTCAGTTTCAATCAAAGGTCAAATAATCAATTAATCCGATAGGTAATCGATTAAACTATTTATGAAGGTTTTTCCAGGTTGAACGAAGAATAAAATAATCGATTATATTACTTAAGTAATCGATTAAAACAGTAAGAAATCATTTTTCCAAAAACCTTTTAATCAGATTAAAACTTTAACTAAAAGAATAAAAGCTTTGATGTTTTAGTGAAAACCATTCAAGCTTATTAATGGATGAATGAATGAATGCAAGGATCAATCAGAATGCCTTTCTCTTACACTTGAATTATACACTAAACTTCAAGGCACTCCAAGCATGTTGAAAGCTCAAAACACATTCTTAAATCAAAGTCTTTCACTCTTCATGATTCTCTCTCTATATCCAACAATAACAACATCCATTCAAATAGCAACAATATCAACCCTCCACCAACAAATACCAAGCTCCCTCATCAGACAACAACAACAATTCCAGCAGTCTACACCCACACCTGCACAACTTGTGCAGACAGCAGTTTTGGACCCTCTTTAGAGGAGCTAATGAAGCAAATAACAACCAGCAATATTCAGTTTCAACAGAATGTGAGTGCCACCATCCAAGACCCGCATACTCAGATTGGACAGTTAGCTACAATTGTCAACTAGATGCATCAATCAGTTTATGGCAACAGTCCGACACAACCTATAATTAATCCAAAGGGGAATGTGGGTGTTATTACCTTGAGGAGTGGCAAGGAGCTTCCAAATTCAACAAACGATAGTGCCAAAATAGATTCTGCACCAAAACATATTCCTTTACCTTTTCCTTTGGAGCTTGATTTTGATCTTCTTGAGACTTTCAGGAGAGTAGAAGTCAACATTCCCCTCTTGGATGTCATCAAACAGATTCCAAAATATGTGAAGTTCTTGAAGGATTTGTGTATCCATAAGAGGAAGTTGAAGGGAAATGAGCAAGAGAAGATGGACAGAAATGTTTTTGCACTTATACAAAGCAAAACTATTGCTGCCATTGCACCATCCACCTTGCCACAAAAGTGCAAAGATCCTAGCACTTTCATTGTCCCTTGCACCATTGGAGATTGCACTTTTACAGATGTCATGCTTAACCTTGAAGCCTCAATTAATGTCATGCCCACATCAATTTATAGATCACTACATCTTGGTGATTTGAAACCCACTGGTGTTTTCATTAAGCTAGCCAACAAAAGTGTTGCGCTTCCACTTGGAGTTATTGAAGATGTGCTGATGCGAGTTAATGATCTGATTATTCAAGCAGATTTTTACATTTTGGATATAGAGAATGGGTCTTCCAGCCATGGGTTCACATTGATCCTAGGGAGACCATTCTTGATGACAACCAGGGCAAAAATTGATGTGCATACGGGAACTCTGTCCATGGAGTTTGGTGATGATGTGTTGCATTTGAACATTCTTTAGTCCACGAGACATCTTATAGAAGAAAATTTTGTTTTCCTTATAGATATGATTGATGTTGCAGTAGATAGTGTGGAGATTTGTACAAATTTACTTTCTAATTTTTCTAACTTTTTTTATTTTTCTGATTTTGATCTTAGTTCTTTTAACTGTGTTTGTGATGATTATGATGATTCTGCTATTGTATGTAGTATTTGTGGAGAGATTTCCTCTACAATTCACTCTGATTATGTTGCAGGTGTAGGTTCTGACTCTCCTATTTCTCTTCCACTAGCCATCAACCTTCCTTTTCATTCCCCCATTCAGCCACCTTCTTTAGAGCTGAAACCACTACCTGAGCACCTCAAATATGCCTATTTAAATGATGTTCAGAAGCTCCCAGTCATCATATCCAATAGCCTTTCACTTGAGCATGATGAGAATTTGTTGCACGTTTTGAGAGGCCACAAAAAGGCCATTGGGTGGACACTTGCTGACCTTCCTAGAATAAATCATTCCATAAGCATGCATCATATACTCTTAGAGGATGATTTTAGGCTACTGAGGAGGCTGAATCCCACCATTCTTGATATGGTGAAGAATGAGGTGATGAGGCTACTCGCTGCAGGGATTATTTATCCCATTTCAGATAGCACTTAGGTTTCACCTGTTAAGTGGTCCCTAAGAAGTCGAGCATCACAGTTGTGAGTGATGTGTTGCAAACACATCTTGTTTTTAGTCTAGTTCTAGGTTAGAATTTGATTAAATACTTAGGTAAATAGCTTAGAATTAGTTGAGTTTAGTATTTATTGTTTAAATCTAATTTCAATACCAATTGTGCAATTTCAGGTCAAAAGAGGAGAATAAATAATAAAAGAAGCAAGTTCTGGAGTGTCACGCGTGTCGCG
>PYAF01001149.1:19689-32905 GCA_007407185.1 Glycine tomentella | reverse complement strand
TCAATAACTGTCATGCAGAGGCTACATCTAAGTATATAGGAACATCTCCTCACAGGGAGGCTACCTCTATATACCCGGCACATCTCTTGCATGTATCCCTAGCGGAGGCTTCCTCTAGATATATAGGTACATCTCATCCATATATCAGGCACATCTCCTTTTGGTGAGGCTACCTCTATGTACATAGGAACATCTCTATATCGAGGCTACCTCTATGTATCATAGGGCCATCTCATCCTCTAGCTCAATACAATTGCCTGGGAAAGGCTGCCTCTGTGTATATGGGAAACATCTCCTCGTAGGAGGCTATCTCCATATCACAGGTTCATCTCGCACCAGGTCTTTCTCAATCTTAATCATCTATCCTACCACAATAGGATACTAATCAAACACAACATGCATATACAGGTTTCTCATTCACCCAGACATGCCATAATTCACTCACATTATAGCTATGCATATCAATTCCCTTTCTCAGGGTCACATACACATCAAATCCCTTTCTCAGGGTTCAATCATCTACCATGCATTCACAGCAGTACACACATTCCTCTACTAGTACATATATATATATATATATATATATATCACAACCATAATCCCAGTGGATATATGGTGGAACACAGCAGAGGATATACAACAAGAACCAAGAGCTTACCTGCTCTAGTCAGATCACCGACTCTCCCGGCCTCGTGGTCAACACCACCAGAGCTCTCACGCTCACGTCCTACACAAGAACAAGCATATAATGCATCAAACACGGTTTTAAGCCGTTCAAACGAAAGGAAACTCTCATCCTCTCTACAAGTGATCATCTGATCCTCAACAGGATCCCTCTCAGCCTGTACAAGGCTACAGAGTCTCTGCAAAGACTCTGATCAGGCTAATACCAAGCATTTCTCTGCTTTAGCCTTCTCAATATCTCATTCCTCAGTATCAGCAGTTTAAACTCATAAACCTCATCTATACATTCTCATGAGCAACTTTGTCAACTGCTCTAAGGTCCAGACTAGTCATATAGTCAGCCTTTTATCTCTGCTCATACTGACTCAGAGCCAAAATCAAACTTCATCAATAATGATGATTCAAGGCTCTAAACTCCTCAGAATACCTCTCTGAGTACAAAACTCTATAGAGTCCTAGCCGAATAACGGCTCTAACACCTCCAAGAACACCCCTCAAGATTACCCCAAAACCTCAAAATTCAATACACAGAACCAACGGTTAGAGCTCGAGTTTCTTACCTCTGTGATGTTCAGAAACACCAGGGAATCACTTTCCCTAAGGTAGCTCGCTCAATCAAGGCCTCCTTCGCCTTTGAACTCCGAGCTCTCAAGGGTTCTCTCAGAGAAATCAAATCTCACTGTTTATCGACGATTCTCACGAATCAATCGGGGTATCTCACTTATCTCGAGGTTCTAATCACTTTCTCCGTTGGGTCAGAGGTGTTTAGATGAACGATGAATGAAACAAAAAGCTCTGTAGCTCATCAATGGAGGTTTCTCTCTTTTTCTCTCCTCCATTTTCGTCCAATTGAGCTAGGATTTATAAGCTGCCCGAACTCCCGCGCTATCAGCATGGAATTCCAGACACTATGGCGCTCTTGGCGCCATCCCGGCGCTACCAGCGCCATCCTCCAGAGACATGTGGCGCCACCCGTGCCACCACCCGCGCTGGCCGCATGAAATTCCAGGAACTTTGGGATTTCCAGGCCACTTCCCGCGCTGTCAGCGCCGTAACTGGCGCCATCCGCGCGGCATGAAAAACTGGTGGCGCTCCTAGCGCGAACCTGGCGCCATCAGCGCCAACTTCCAGCAAGAATGGCGCTGATCGAGTGGAACCTGGCGCTATCCGCGCCACATGTTCAAATCAGTTTTCTCAACTCTTTTCTCAAGCTTTTCTCTGAATATCCTTAAGCATATTGATTATCCTTAAGCATGAGCTTAATCTAAGCTTAATTACATGCTTAAAATTCAAGGCATTACAACTGTAGTTTTAAAATTTTGAGGTGTTACAAAGAGAATCATCAAATATCTCAAATCAACTCTAAGAGTTGGTCTTTGGTATCCCAAAGGTGCATTACTAAACTTAATTGGATACTCAGATTTTGATTTTGTAGGATGCAAATTAGACAGGAAAAACACAAGTGGAACATGGCATTTATTGGGAAGTTCACTTATCTCATGGCATTGCAAGAAACAATCTTGTGTTGCTCTATCAACTGCTAAGGCTGAGTACATTTCTATTGGAAGTTGTTGTGCAAGCTTGTGGTTGAAGCAACAATTACTAGATTTTGGAGTAGAATTAAAAGAGATACCTTTGTTATGTGACAATACAAGTGCTATCAACATTTCAAAGGATCCAATAATGCACTCAAGGACCAAGCACATTGAGATCAGACATCATTTCCTCAAAGATCACATCCAAAAGGGTAATTGTTCAATTGAGTTTGTTGATACAAATAATCAATTGACTAATATTTTCACTAAACCCTTGGCTAGAGATAGATTCTAAGCTCTTAGAAACATACTATGTATTCTTGATGAGTCTAATATATGCTAGCATGCTTATAATATGCTTTACTACATGATTTACAACTTAAAATTGGTTATGCATCTTATATGATTGAAATTGGATACCCTGATGAAATACACTGTTCAATCTGTAAAATAATCGATTTTTTTAGGTTTAGAGACAATTTAGAAGAAAAAATTTGCTGGACTAATCGATTACTCTAACGAATTAATCGATTACTTGATGTTTTAATGAAATCCAGAAATGAAAATTCTTTGGAGTAATTTTAATCGATTACCTACTGCTTAAAAGCTATTTCTGAATCAAAATCTCTATGGAATAATCGATTACAGTATGTTTTAATCGATTACTTTATATTTGAGAGCTAAATATGTTTTCAAATCTCTCTGGACTAATCGATTACATAATGAATTAATCAATTATGCTCTATTTTAGATATTGACTTTGCCTTGAAATAATAGATTACCAGGCGAATGTAATCGATTATCAAAGGTGAATCACTCACACCTGAAATTCATTCTCTCTCAAGCAAATTAGAGTAATCTTCTTGTTGTGTCTCTTTTTCTCTGTCATTGACCTACCCTCTGTCATTTTTTTTCTTCAACCCAAACACCATGTCCAATCCATCTAACCCAAAAGAACCAAAACCAGCAAGAGGAAGGCTGGAGAATCCTCAAATGCTGCTTTGAACAGGCTTAATACCTGGTTCATAAATGATGTTGAAAGGCAAACTTACATGCAATTTAATGCCACTAAACTGGTCTTGCCCCTAAAATATCTTGACCTAAATTGGTTCGTTAATTAGGGATTCCAATTCCCTACTATGCTAGAAGCTCAAGGATTGAAGAAGTTTCTTGAGTTGAAGGGTACCTTCTACCCTGAGTTGGTTAAAGTGTTCTACACTTGTGCCAAAGCTAGCATGGATGGTACTCTCCGTTCTCAAGTAAATGGAGTTGCCATGGAGATTAATGCAGAATTCTGGCATGTTGTTGTTGGGATCTCCTATGAAGGAGTCAGAAAATTTGATGAAGAGATAGGAGGATACAACAAGATAGACACCTACAAAGGAATGTTTGCAGGATCCTCAAATAAGACTGAAAACCATATTAGGGACTGGAAGCTGAAAACAGTATTAACACACACAATAACCAAGAGAGGGGTGAATTGGTTTAAACTTGACCTTTTAAAATCTTTAAAGAATCAGAGTTATAAGATCGTATCACAATTAAACCAAGAATGCTCCAACCAATCAAACCACTTAGCTCAAAAAAACAATTCCAAAAACTTAACCTTGTTGAGTAAGAAAGATTTCACCAAAGAATCACAAATTAAGATAGCAATAAGAGATTAAAGGAAGTAACCAACACAAGAACGTATACTGGTTCACTTTTCACCTTTGAGAAGTTACATCCATTTTCTTCTAACTAAACTTAGTTAGAGTTCCACTATTCACAATATTATTTTCTTACAAGCTTATTACAAATCACCCTTGATCAAACCTATAATAAGAACAGAAATCTAATCCCCTTAGACTCCTAGTGATCAAGACATATAGACCTTTCTCTACTCTTCCCTCTAGAAAAGCCTTAAGAATTCTATTGTAATAGTTGCAAACAACAAAAAAATTCTAAAATGAATTTACAAGTAAAGTTAATGGAGAGAGACAACCTGATGATCCAATGAATGTGAATGAATATGGTTTACCAATCAGGTTTGAAATGAAAATCAGTTTCAGAGCTTCCTCTCCAAATACTTCATTAATATCTTGCCCAAGAAGAAATCTTTCAATGTAACATGAAAATTTAGAATTTGTGGGACAAGAACTTTAGAACTCAGAATATCCTTTCTTACTTCGAAAGGATTTTGAAAACTTATGAAAATTTCATAGAGTATAATTGATCTTATTTTTCAAAAGACCCAACGGCTATTTATAATAAACTGTTGTAACTGAATGTAATCAATTAAATCGTCAATGTAATCAATTAATTTCACTTATATAATCAATTAATAACAAATTCAATCGATTAAAGTGTTCTTGAACTTTCTGGAAAAGATATATGAACAAAGTAATCGATTAAATCACCATGTAATCGATTAACGTAGAAAGTTTTGTTTTCCAAAACGCGCCAAGTAATCGATTACCACAAATCGTAATCGATTATCACAGGAAGACATTTTTGTGACTTTGTGAAGTGTAATCGATTACTACATATCTATAATTGATTATCACAGGAAAACATTTATGTGTCTTTATGAAGTGTAATCAATTACCATATAGCTGTAATCGACTAAAGTGTTCATCAAAGCTTAAGTAATAAATTACCATTAGCTGGTAATCGATTAAAATAGAGAAAATATGTTTTGCCAAAACATAAGCTTTGAACGCTTTGGCTTTTCAATGCAATCATGAATATTTTAAAGTCTTTTTCACAAAACATATACTTTTTGTAAAACCATGAATGCAAGCCAATGAATGATGTTTATGCAATGCAATGGATCATTAGATGAAATCTCTTAGACATCTAAAGATTACATATGCCTTCGATTGAATGGCACGTAAAAGCTAAAACATCCAAGATTAAGAGCCTCAGCATCTTGATCCTCTTCAAGCTCTCCTTGTCTCTAATAGAAGCATGACTGGTGAAGATAGACTTCTTCACTACATAATCACCTACATTCTCACACCTAGGTCCACCAACCATGCTCAAGTAACAGATGATGACCTTCAATTGGTATATGGAATGAAGACAGCAACACAACTCAACTAGATTTTCATCATTGAGGAGACAATGCTAAAATCCAAAAGGTTAATCAATTATCAATTCCCCTACACTATTTTAGTCTCTAGATTTATTGACTATTTTGGGGTTGATGTGTCGAATGAGATTGTGGACAACACCACAAATAGTCTTATCATTGTCAAGCACCTCAACAAGTTAGGCTTGGTGAAGACCTCTAATGGGTGGTTAATGGCTGGAGAACAAGCTCCACAAGAAGGTGCTGATGAAGGTGAAGGAGCAGAAGAGGAAGAGGATGCTGAAGTTGGTCCTACTCAACAGCAATGGACACCTTTTGAATCCCTAATGATTCAAAAGATGGATGTTATACTGGCTCTACATCATGAGCATAGAGCTAAAACAAATTCCTCCATGGAAGAAATTACCTCTAGGCTAGAAAACATAGAGACTAGGATGGCTCTCAAAGATTTTGAGAATCCCTAGTTTAGTTGATGTAATTTATTGCTTGTGGTTGTGGTGTTTCTGCTTTCTTATTTTCAGTTGTTATTTTATGTTTTCTTGTACTGCACCTTATGATTAATGAATAAAACTCTGTTTTTGTTGTTTATATCTTCCTTGCTTATCTTGTTTGCACGGGTAAATTTTGTCATTGATAAGCCAAAAGGGGGAGAAAAATGAAACATATATAGAAAGGTGCAATTAAAAAATTACATGATATTAAATCTGAATTGTTCATTGCTCTTATCTAAACTTAATATAAAATTACCTAAGATAAGGGGAGCAATATAATGAATGTACACTGTTTATGCAAAGTATACTTGACATTTGTTCTTGGCAAAAAAGCTGAATTGATTTCAGATTTCAAGTATAAAGCTCCTAGCATTCATCCCTTAAAAATCACATGAAGGCTAAATATGTTCAATTGAAGTTTGGCATCATCAAAGCCAAAAAGGTGGAGAATGTTAGATACAGGGGGAGATTGAAGAAGATCAAGATGATGAGGCCATTTGTATTAGACATATTTTAGCTTTTTACATGCCATTCAATTGAAGGCATATGTAATTTGTTAGTTGTTTAAGAGATTCATCCTATGATCCCTTGCATTGCATAAACATCATCCATTAGCATGCATACATGGTTTTTATCAAGTCATATGATTTGCGAAAAAGCTTAAGGTCTTCATGTTTGCATAAGAGGTCAAGTACTCATTGTTAAGTTTTGGAAAAAACCACTTTTTACACTGACTTAATCGATTACGAGAATATGGTAATTTGTAACTTATGCCATGAAGAACTAATTAATTGATTACGAGGTAATGGTAATCAATTACATAGTACAAAACACAGAATAAGTCTTCCTGAGTTAATCGATTATCATCTAATCATAATTGATTGCATTAGCATGTTTTTAAGCTAGACCGTATGTGGTAATCTATTACTTTGCTCATGTATCTTTTCTAGAAAGAACAAAGAACACTTTAATCAATTAAATATGATATTAATCAATTACCTAAGTGAAAATAATCAATTACATTGACAATTTAATCGATTACATTCAATTGAAATGGTTTTCTATAAAAAGTTGTTGGGACTTTTGATTTGCACAACATATCAGAATTCGAAATTTTCACTGTTTTCAAAAGCCTTCTGAAATTGAGAGAAGATACACTGAGTAACAAAGCTCTTGTCCCATAATTCAAAGATCTTCATGCATCATTAGTTGAATTCTTTTTGGACAAGATTTCAAAAGAGTTTCTTGGAGAGCCTGATCTGAAAATTGATTTCTTTCAACCTGATTCCAGATTGGTAAACACATGCATTTTGATATTTTGGATCATAAGGTTGTATCTCTCCTCCAAACTCTGGTTGTAATTCATTTTTATATTTACAGCTTGTTATTTGCTATTACAAAAGGATTCTTTAAGCTTGTCTAGAGCAGGGTTATCTAGAGGGAAGCGTAGAGAAGGGTTTCTCTATGTCTTGATCATTAGAGTTCTAAAGCGAGTTTAGATTTTAGTTCTTTATCTAGGGTTGATAAAGGGTGATCTTTTGTAAGCTTGCAAAGAACATATTTTTGTTAATAATAAAACTCTAGCCAATGTTTGGTTAGAAGTGTAATGCCTCAACTTACCATCTTATTATTATTGATTTTTAATGAAAATGCTTTTCAACTTGCTTAAAAATATTAAACCAACGTTACTAATAACTGATATCAAAAGGATTTTCATCACTAATTGATAATTATAAATCTGATGTAAAATAAAATACAGACTGATATCAATTCTATTACATAGTACAAATAACTAAAACATTTTATCATGACAGAACATCTCCAACTAAACATCTTCAGCAAAGTCCTTTTTCAGCTTGCCAATCCTTCTTTACTATTCATCTACTCGCGCCCAAATAAAATTGAGGTCATTGCAGGTGTCAACCACAGACACAAAATATAGGGTAAGTATATGATAAACATAATTTAAGCAACAAATTATATTCAATATGCAGATATTCATAACAATATCCTCAAAATTTCTATATAATGTATGATTCTCTTAGACTCTTATCATGATGCATAATTTTCTTGAACTCTTATTATTTTGTACCAACTGTTAAGATAGCCCCATCCCAGTGGTCCAGAACTGATCCGACCAGTCAGGGTCTCCCGATGTTGCACAGGTTCTCACCGACACTTCATGTGATCATCATGGGTGGCGTGATTCCTCACCGTAAGAGTCTCCCTCGAGCTCAGACTTCTCTTGTTTGAACGCACGAACTCAATTCTTGTAACTATCTGACACATCTCCGCATTGAGGCACACCTCCACTCTGAGGCAACTCTTATATACACCTCCACTCTGATGCAATTCTTATGAGATACATGAGACTTATACATAACTAAGTCATTTTATTTTCAACATCAGTTTTCAATCACTGTCTCATATACTTTATTCAGAAATTCAACATAAATCAAGTGCAGAACTCAGCTTGTTATTCAAGTACACAACATATCACCCATGTATAGAAACACTCAACAACACATGAAACTTCATTCAAACACTTAATCATATAACTGTAACTCGAGTCCAACAATTTGTCAGATACAAGTCATACTACATAGAACTTCAAGCACTTATTCAAACACAAACAACACTTAAATTATCTTTATCATAGACAACACTTAAACTATCTATATCATAAAGCTTCCCTATACATACGTTATAACCTCTTATGAAGCTTGTCTATCTCTTCCTAATGGTACTAGCTTCTACACGTGATTCTTCAAGGGGGAATGGAGTCTCTTTATGCTTTTAAAAAGGAAAGGATGAAAGTGAAATGAAAGAGATGGAAGGGAGAGGTTTCACGTGATATGTTGAAGAATAGAGTCTTGAACGTGACTTCCACTTAAGGGTTCTCCTTTCCTTTATATAGGGTTTGGAAAATAATAAAATATTTAAGGACATAGTTGCCCTTCCTAACTAGTTACTCCCATCTAGTTCTATAATAACTTAGTTTCTTCTCATTTCATTACATCCTAACTAAATTCATAATTACTTTTTTTAAATATCTTTTACTTTATACAAAAATCTCCTAAGTCATGATGCCTTCTTTACAAGTGTCCCTCCACTTGTCCTATGTCATGAAGCCTCTCCTTTCTTCTCCCTTTTCACGTGGCCAACAAGGGAAGGAAGAAAATATTTTCTTCCTTTCATATTATCTTGTAGAAATATTTTTCGAAGCATGATGACTTCATAGCCCTTTTTTCTCTTCTTCATGTGAACTTTCTTTAGCTAAGGGGAAGATTTTTATCTTCCTTTCCTCCTTCTATATCATGTTTTATTTCCTTTAAAGAAGAGAAAATTGTGTGGTTTCTTTTGCATACATATGTCATCTTTTGATGAAGAAGAAGAATCTAGTTTCCACTTAACTTTACACATGGCATTTTCTAGTAGGAAGTAAAGTTTGATTCGAACTCTTCTACCTAAGGATAATATTGAATAATAGAACTCTAGAGATTTCTGACTTCAGTTACAATACAAATAACTCACAAACAGTTAATACAGAGTGCTACAAAGACCTTACATACAAGACTGCTCTTATCTTTATTCTGATTGGTCCGTTCTACTTTTGACCATCAAACTTACTAAACCATTTTATTAAATAAGTCTGTACATCTTACAATTAAGAAAAAATTACACAGATTCTATTTATCATTTTTCTATATTTTTCTGCTGCTTGAATTCTCTTGAATAGAGTTTCAAAGTTATTACCTTATAAATTTCATAGAAATTATATTATGAGGTTTTCTGTCACAAAGTGTTTTGGTAATTTAGCATTCAAGGGTATTCTATAATTTCATCAAGTTTTTACAAAATATCTAAGGGTGTCTTGGTAATTCTAGCCTCAAGGTACTATGGTAATTTGTCATTCACCCTAGGGGTATGATTATAATTTCCAAAATATCCAAGGGCATTTGTGTAATTTTCACCTTAAGGGCATTTCTGTAATTTCTGCTTCAAAGGAAGGGTGATATGGTCATTTCTCTTCAACTATTTTTGTAATGTCTCTAATTAATATTTCACACAAATACTTTAAATATAAACCAATCAAATCTCACATAACCTAACACTCACCTTAATAATTGCACAAGAATAACTCATACAACATACATTTGCAGTTATTGAAATGTCAGGGTGTTACAAGAAGAAATTGGATCTAGCTTCTCTTGTTGAGGAGTGAACCAGTATAGTTATTGGTGTTCTTTTAATCTCTTCTTGCTATCATTGATTTCTGTGAAGGGTGAGTCTTGATTGACTGAAAGTTTGTTTTAAAAGGGTGTCCTTGTGATACAATCCTAAATCCGCTACTTGCTTCAAAGAAATTTTAAAAGACCCTGTTTTAACCAATTCAGCCCCCTCTTGGTTAATTGTGTGTGTTCATATTGTTTTCAGAAAACTCATATCCGGTCTGATGCATCACGACTCACCCAACAACATCTCAACAAGGAATCACCGCCTAGGATCCGTTCGGATCTATTGGGCATGCAATGCATCTTTGTTGGAGAAATGAGCCATCACACCACACTATAAATTTAAGTCTTAAAGACGAATCAAGACTCCTAATTATTTTGATTAGATGCAAATGAATAAAAATGATAAAAGCTGAGTCTGATGTGGTATTAAATCATGATTTGTATCTTTATATCTTATGTTTCACACGTTACATTCATATAAGACAATCTAACATAACATTAAGTAGTGCATTTAAGACCTTCATATAATACTCTGTGTCTGAGATTCTCTCTTGCAAAAAATATTCTCCTACGATCTATCAAAGTCCTATGAAGAATAAATGAAGTCCATAGTCTGGATGCGCTAATCTTCATCAAAAGGCGCACTCTGCCTGTATTGACCTACTATGGTGGAATAAGGACATTTTGCTAAAGGGACTTACACCCCAATCTATAAACATGAACTCTTCATGAAGGGACTGTTAGGACTCTTGGCAGGCGTACCAATTTATCGTTGTAAGTTACGAAATTTATAAAGATCGTCTCCACAGGGACTTGAGCTACTCAGTTAATCCAAACAAAACTTAACAGTTCAATAGTTATGTACAATAAGGATGTGCGGAATTTCATTTGATTACGAAAATAGTAAAATGAAATATATTTATGAGAAAGATAGGATTGGGTTTCATCATTCATACCCTTAGTATTCAATTAACTTTACCATGTATAAATCATTTTCTATCCTAATGGCATAATGACTTAGTTACATGAACTGAACCAAGGAATAGCAAGCTTTCCATTACAACTAAATTTTCTTCTATAAATATCTTTTTGGATCAAAAATTTCTGCACGTATGCTAGCTCCCTCAAAGCTCACAGCCACTTGCTTCATTTTCTCTCTTCACCTTTGCTTTCATTTTCTCTTCTCTTCATCTCACTCAAACTGCAGCCTTTCACCAAATTATCTATAATTTCTTCATCCAAAATCTTCTATTAGAATACGTAAAATTTTCTCCTCAAGCTCTTGAATTATTCCAGCCAAATACTTTGGTAAGTATTACTGTTAAAATTTGTATGGTTTTAAGCTGAAATTTTGGACTGTTTTTAGAATTTCGTATATCCCTATGTACTTAACCAAATGAGGTGTTTAACCACTCATTTTAAAGCTTAGAATGTCCTCTATTGTTTCCTAAAATATGGGACCAAACTGAGTAGTGAATCATGCCCAGAATTTATTTGAACCCAAGCTGTCCGAAACTGTCCTCAACCCAAAACAACTACTGCCATCGGTTTTAAAAAAATTATTTCTCTCTCATTTCTTACTCAAATATGATGTATGATATATGGAATTAAATATCTAGATGTTAAGTATAACATATAAAAAATTCATCTAAAACTAGATTGTGAGTCACGAAAACACTAAGAGGTTTCAATGTAGAATTTTGAGCTTGCTGGCAGCCTTGCAGTGTTGTTATTAAAATGTTAAAGCTAGAGTTTTAAAACTCCTACTAAGGCATGTAATACCTTGTTAGAAAGCTTAGGAAGTCTAGTTTAAAATAATAAAAGATTGGAATTTAATAACTTGTAGATTAGCACAATTTATAGGAATAACCAAATCATATATGGTGAGAAATCTATACCAAATTATCTTCGATTTGGTATATCTAGAGCTCAGCATTTGGACCAAAGTGCGAGAACTTGAGAGATCTCAAAATGATGTTACAAGGAGCTATCAAAGGGATATGATAGGTAAGGGGAGTTTATTATTTGGTTATAGTTTTGATATCATAGTTGGGGGTCAGGGAGCCCAATTATGGAGATACATGCATGTCCCTGTTGTGTGCTGGTTTTTAAGAAAAGTTATGTTTTAAACTAATGGGATGCAATGAATTTGTGATTGGTGAATAAAATGTGAATGATGATGTTATTATTGTTGATTGGATTTTTGGGAAAAGTCTTAATTACAGAGGAGACTCAACCCAAAAATTTTATAATGTGTTCTCCTATTTAATTCTTTATTAAAAAATTTTAATGGGCATAAGAGTGTATTTTCTTATTGTAGTCTTCCTCTTTAATTTAGAATTTTCCTAAAATACCAGTCTCATATGGATTGTGAATGAATGAGATGATATTGATGATTATGATGATGATGTTGAAATGGGATAATGTGATTGGGTTGATGATGTTGAATAAAATAATGTTGATGTTGTTGATGACATTGAGATTATGTGATTTTTGATTGAATGATGTATGTGGTGGTTGAGCCATACATGTGGTATGTTGTGATGAAAAATTCTCCATGAGGTTGTAGGTATTTGCTCATGGATGGTATTATTGATGAGAATGATGGATTTGATGTGATCATGCATATATTGATTCATGTTTCCGAGTCCAATACGAGATTTGTGAAACAGGATCCGATACTACATCCAATACGAGATGTAGAGACCAGGTGCAAAAACATGAAATATTATGGTTTGCGTAAGACGACCGCAAACATTCTACATCCAGTATGAGATGTAGCTACATACAATACGATATGTAGTAGCCATGTGCACCCTGGAAATTTTCATCTATGCATTGTTGCGTAAGACGGTCGCAACGTGACATCTAGTAAGATGTGCTTACATACAGTACGATATGCAGAAGCCGATGTGCACATTGGAATTTCATGCATACATGTAGTTTGCATAATTATTTATTGTGTGGATTTTATTGGGATTTTTTATGGTTATCATTATTGGTTTCTTGCTAATAATTGTTGTTTGGTGCTTGTTGATTTTGTATAATAAACTCTCCCTTGCAATTTTGTGCTATGTGGTTGGTACATGTAATGATCACGAACTTTCGTTCGTGGGAGTAGATGATCATTAGTAGGTGATGTTGGAAAGAGATTCTTTGGTGGGAGTCGCCAAGCCAATGTGACAACATTGGAAT
>PYAF01001148.1:57760-70656 GCA_007407185.1 Glycine tomentella | reverse complement strand
TGACTTGTTTTTAATCATTGCAATTAATTATTCTTTCTGTTTAATTTTATATATTCTGCCAAATTCCTTCAAAAACCCCCCAACACGTTTTCAATCCCTTAAACATTGACAATTGATCCTTGAGAGACGACCTAGGAGTCACTTTCCTAGTACTACAATTAAATAAATATTAATTTGACGGAGTACGACCTTCGATCACCGGGATTCAACAACTTGTATCCCTTTGTCTTTTCGTCATATCCAATGAAAATAAATTTCCTACTCTTGTCTTCCAACTTGGTTCTTTGCTGATTAGGGACGTGTGCATAAGTAACACTTTCGAAGACTCTGAAATGGCCTACTGATGGCTTTTGGCCCGTCCATGCTTCCTGTGGGGTTTTTTCATTCAAACTGGAATGCGGACAGCGATTCTGCACTTATACAGCACACAATACGGCCTCCCCCCAAAACTCCTTAGGCATTTTCTTCGTTTTTAACATTGATCTTACCATGTGAAGAATGGTACGGTTTTTCCTCTCAGCTACTCCATTTTGTTTTCGTGAGTACGGTGCAGTTAAGAACTTCTTATCCCATGCTCCTCGCAATACCTTTTAAATGCAATTGATGTGTACTCCTCACCTCGGTCAGAACGGATCGACTTGATTCGCCTTCCAGTTGCATTTTCTATCATCATCTTAAAACTCTTGAATACTTCAAGCACTTTGGATTTTTCTTCCAGCAAATACACCCAAGTTTTACGACTAAAATCGTCTATAAATGAGACAAAATACCTTTTTTCACTGAGAGACCCAGGAGAGATGGGTCCACAGAAGTTGATATGAATTAGTTCTAGTGGTTGTTGAGATCTGTATTTGGCCGTGTTTTGAAATGGACTCCTAGCATGCTTGCTTAGCACACATTCTTCACAAAATCTCTTTTCACAGTTCAAACTCGGCAACCCATCCACCATTTTCTTGTTCATCATCTCGTCCAGGCCTCCGTGGTGAAGATGCCCAAACCGGCGATGCCATAAGGATACTTCTTCACTCATCTCGATTTCCTAACAACCGACCTGCACACTCCTCAACATTAGTTTGAACGTTCTATTTTTCTCCATCTGAACTCGAACTATCAAACATCTTTGTTTATCCTTCAAGAGGAGAACTCGGTCTATCATGAGAACAGAGTAGCCATTCTCCATCAGTTATCTCACACTAAGAATATTACTTTTTAGATCGAGCACGTAATAGACATCTCGAGTGCGCCCAATTCGTCCATCTTTCTGCAAGAAACAAATCGTACCTCGGCCTTTGACATCAACCTTTGAAGCATCTCCAAATGAAACATTTCCGGCTTCTATTTGTCTCAGATTACTGAACAAATGCTTATGCCCACACATCTGATTGCTTGCATGGTGTCTAGATACCCACTACTACACAAAGTGTAAACGATGACGGTTATTTAGGCCCTACGATGACGGTTGTTGAACCGTCATTATTGTGCGTGTCGTTGAAAAGGGAGTACTTTTGACGACGGTTCTAAAAACCGATCATCGTTTCTAATTTTTTATTTATTTATTTTTTAAAATAAAATACAAACGAAGACGGTTATTAAGGAAAATCGTCATCGTATGTCAGCAGACGATGACGGTTTTCTCTTAATAACCGTCTTCCTTTTCATTTAATTTCAATTTTAATTTTTTTAAAAAATTAAAAACCTACGAAGACGATTATTACGAAAAAACCGTCATCGTAAGTCAACCTACGATGAAGGTTTTTTCTAAATAACCGTCTTCGTAGGTTTTTAATTTCAGTTTAATTTTTTTAAAATAAATACCAACAAAGACGGTTATTACAAAAAAAACCGTCATTGTATGTAATAACCGTCTTTGTAAGTATTTATTTTCAATTTTATTTTTTTTAAAATAAAATACAAACGAAGACGGTTATTAAGGAAAACTGTCATCATATGACAACATACAATGACGATTTTACATAATACCCGTCTTCGTAGGTTTTTTATTTCAATTTAATTTTTTAAAAAATAGAACACAAACGATGATGGTTATTAAGGAAAACCGTCATCGTATGGCAGCATACCATGACGGATTTTCCTTAATAACCGTCATTTTTTCTATTTTA
This sequence comes from Glycine tomentella, assembly GCA_007407185.1. NCBI lineage: Eukaryota > Viridiplantae > Streptophyta > Magnoliopsida > Fabales > Fabaceae > Glycine > Glycine tomentella. The sequence goes on along the minus strand of PYAF01001148.1, from coordinate 68,536 downwards.
TTTAAGTTTTTTTTAAATTAAAAACCTACGAAGATGGTTATTACTTAAAACCGACATCGTACGTTGACATACGATGACAGTTTTCCTCTAATAACCGTCATTGTTTCTATTTTATTTCATTTTTTTATTAAACATAAACAAAGACGGTTATTTAGAAAAAACCGTCATCATATGTGAACCTATGATGACGGTTTCCTCTTAATAACCGTCTTCGTTTGTATATTTGGTTTTTTTTTAAATCTCAACATTTATGAACACGATATTTTGTTAATAATCATCTTTGTTTGTTTATATATTTTTTAAAATTATTTTACACCTACGAATGCATAACATACAACCATTAAAACCACATCATATATTAAAAGCATTTAACAGTTTTTATTGGAATTACAACATCACATCACCATAAACCATTAAAACTTTCAGATTATTGTACCAAGACTATGTTAGAAAATGCTAGAAAATACAAAACACTACTGACCACTTATAAAATCCTATGGTGTAACTCACTAGAGTTAACAATCCTGAGAGTTCAGAAGGGAACCAAGAATCAATTATCAGTTCAAACTAGCGATGAACATTACAGTAAAAAAAGGATCTGCCTAAAAATGGATAATTAAGCAACAGCAGTTATGCATTGGATTGCTTGATACACTTGTCTTTTATAATATTGTTGCCTCACCTCCATAGACCTGTGAAGATAGCAAATACTAAATCAGAGATATTGTGAGCATCGGTTTAGCTGGTTTGTTAACAGTGATTACATGATGGGCTGGTCTCATAACGCAATATAGAATCCATAGTTAGTAAATCACACTGTACAAATTAATTATTTCAATTGCTTAAGTCAAGGCTTATGATTGAAGCTATATCTAATACACTATAGTCTGGCTAACTTCTTTGTTGTGTCTCCTGACAAATAAGTTTGAAGTTTAATGCTTAATGCTTATCACTAATCTTAAAAAAAAAAGTGAATATATTATAAATGACATGCCAGTATATACCTGCTTTTGAAAGATGGAATCTTTATCCTGATCACATTGATAGCTATGCTAAATGAGATATTCAAGAGAACAACTAAGCTTTCTATGATGCAAACTGAAACCTACAATGAAAATCATGCCAATCTTTCACATTTAATTGAATCATGTACAACTTATTTGAAAATGAATGAATATTATGAATAATAAGGGTAAACTTGACATGCCAAATTAAAAAATCTAAGCCAGAAAATAATAGCACCTTCAGTGATGAAAAAAATTAAAACAACATTTTAATTTATTTTTTCAGTATATATGGTATAAAATTTATATGAACAAAATTAAATAATGTCATGCAGGGGTGTCTGTCATCTCATAATTGTGCACTAAATAATAAGTTGCTAAAATGTGAGAAAAGAATTTGGTATCCCTCACCAACCAAAACATAGACATGTGTCTTTTGCATTAATACACACATTCTGTCACTGGTAGTAACACTGGTACGTACATGCAGCAGAACATTCTCAAAAACATGATTTTGACCATTATACTGCCAATCACAAAGAGACAAGGAAAAAAGGACAAAGCCTAGCCACCAAATATAACCCGAGGGAAGAGTGGTCTTTGCTTTAATCATTATGGTAACCACTTGCTTAGTTTCAATCATAGTGTCACCCACCAAGCCAAACTTTTTTTTACCACAGTTTTATTACTAGTAATGCAGTAAACTAGAGACATTGGAGAAATTTAACATCCATTCATTGGATTTAAGTTGCAGAGACGAGAATAATTTCACACTTCTCTATAATTCAATGTCTTTTTTCTCTTTCTCTCACAATCACATTATACATCTTTTCTTTGAATTTATGCAGCTATTTTAAATACTTAAAGGGAGCCAACTAAAATAAGTTTTACAAGCTATATTGGCTACTGGTCAATAGAATCAATGAAGAAATGGGGCTTTGTATATGGTTATTCATGCTTGGCACTTCCAAGGGCAAACACAACAACAACGGATTTTATCTTTTCGTTACAACTGCACCAATAATCTATTCGTTCTGATGTTCTAAGTTTATGGTTGTTGGCTGTCTTGCAATAGTTTCATCCCTTATCTCTTGGGGATTAACAGCTTCTAGAGTTCTACTGACTAAGTTGTATGCCACAAAAAAAGACATACAATTCATAAGCCAAGACTTCACTCTGTAGGAGAACAATACAAGCAATTCCCAATTGTAAATGTACTAAAGAAAAGAAACACAGAAGAATCAACAAAGAATAATGTCTCTTCTAAAGTTAGGAAAAACTGGAAAAAAAAGTAGTCACCTTCACACCTGCCATAGATGATCCACACAACTTCATTCCTAGCATCCATATTCTACTTTAATCATAGAAGCCAAAGAATAAGAGAAAAAAAAAACTATCAAATAATGTTCCCAACTCCAAATGACACAATTTCGTCATTTTTTCATGGTGTTGTATATCCTTTTGTATACTCAAATTAAAATTTAGTCCATGAAAGAATAGTTATAATAATTTATTAATTATAGCGACAAACAAAAATTGATGTTATTATGAGTAAATAATATATTATCTAGGAGATTGTTTTCAACTTCTTATATATTTTTCATGGTAGTGAAAGTGGTAGTAGTAAAATAGGATAATTTTATTTTATTATTTAAAAAATGATACATGCATATCAGCTAAAGATATAAAATAAAACAATAAAGCACACCATTATGGATACTTACGTGTTCTTTTGTTTGAAATAAACACTGCCTTAAGCACACCATTCGGTACTTGAAGTGAAAACAAAATAATAATTGAAATTTCTCCTATTAATTAGAATTAATTTATATATGCCAATTTAGGGAGAAATTAGAAAAGAATGTTTTTTTAAGGGGAGAAAAGAACGTATTTGAAAAGGATGAAATGTATAAATACACTCTTTCTTATCTTATATTATCCCTGTCCTGCAATCAAAAATTCCCCCATCATCAAATACCACAAAAAGAATGAATCCAAAAAAACCAACCACAATGAGAGATCTTCAAATTAACATAAGCAATTGCCAAAAAAAACCAACCCCAATGCTTTTACTCCTTTTGAAATAACTTCACAATCATAATGCTTGGGGAAAAATAATTCAATATATTACTATTAGAAAATAATTTTTCTAGTAGTGTTACCTCTTTCAATTCCATGCCACCACTTTGATAGAGGTAGTCCCAGCATGCAGTCCTAACACGCTCCCCATTCTGCTCTTGTATCCTTTTCTCCTGTCATAGAGAATAATGAGAGCACAAATCTCTATATATATCAGTTTTCATTATCCAAAGAGATACATAAATATATATATATATAATGGATTTTATGCTCACAGTGATATTACAATTGTCTTTCACTATGGAAGATAAAAACATAGATCTAAACACTGCACTAATGAAAGAGTACAGAGCAAGCAGAGGTCAGCTTCAGCTTCTGCTTTTGCATTTTATCTTTCCTTGGGCCCCATAGTTACCTTCACCAGTTTCAATATATAAAATAATAAAATAGTATTCAAAGCAATCAAAAAAAATTTAAAAGAGAAAGTAAATACAGATTTTAAAATAATATACCGTGATCTGTTTTATATCTTTTGGTGAATTACCTTCACGCAGCATTGCTCCATCAGGCTTTCGCCCATTGCGGAAAATTCCCTACTGTTGCCTCCCGTAGGAGTCTGGGCCGTGTCTCAATCCCAGTGTGACTGATCATCCTCTCGAACCAGCTACTGATCATGAGACGAAGAGAAAGAAATGTCTATCTATTTTTTTTTTTAGTTATTCAGTTAAACCAATGATTCGTTATTGGAGTAGATAGCAAACATCAATTCTCCCGAGAAGCCACAATTACCGCTAGCAAACATATTAATGACGAGGAACGCATTTTTACAAAATAAACTTGGTAGCTGAATACAAACGTTTTTTTCCACCCCACATAGATAAAAATAGATAAACGGGAATTAATTCTAATTCCCACATGATGAAAAACGCTACCAACTAATCATTCATTGTTTTAGCCAAATAATAGTAAGTATTAACCCATAAAATTCAAAAGAGTAAAGATGAAATTTGTCTGCCAGGAAGTTGATAATCAAAGGTTATGCAATTTGTACAAAAGAATATATTAATAATAAAAAATATAATATATTAGAGTAAAATATATTAATAATCTAAAAAAAGTTATGCATCATTTATTATGGATGACTATGTATTCAAAATAATATTTTTATAATAATATTTAAAAATTTTGTTTAAAATAATTTCTAACGATCTGATAGAATTATAATTTTATATTAAAAATGTATAAAAATTAAATTCATATAAAATAAATAAATAACTAATAAAATTTACAGAATCAGTGCTTATTTTTCTATTTTTTCAATATTATTTAAATTAAAAATTTGCAATTTTTTAAAGGTAAATTAATTTTTTTCTAATAAAATTATGTGTATATATCATTAAAATCTATTTATATATAAGTTTAAATTAATTTTAATTTTAAACATTTTATTAAATTTATATTGAAACAAGAAAGTTTGATTTTAATTGATTTTTTAACATTTTTTTCATTGGGTGCTTTTGTTCTTCGGATGTGCCTGAATATTTTAGTATTTTTTCTTGTTTGTAACTATTTATCAAAAGGAAGATCAAAATTTATTACAAAAGATATTCTAAGGCATATCTACTATATAATTATTTTTATACTTTGCTATTAAATGTTTGGAACGTTAAGTATATGAACTATCATAGGATGCTAATGACAGTAATAGTTCTGGTAATTTTTGAGCCAATCTTATGTGGACACAATTAGAGATAAAGTTTTAATTGTTATGCAATATGTTAATTGCAGACCACAGAGAAGCAAATTATGTCAACGAAACCAACAATTACCAGATCCATGAACATGACCAATTTCCATATCTTAACACACCCTTTATTAGAAAAAATAGAGTGACAGAATCATAGATAGAAGCACTAGAAACTAAGTCAAAACTAATATGCAAAGCAAAACAGCAGAGCAGACAGTACAGGCCCACCTTATTGCCAATAGCACGTCTGAAGCCACATGGAACTGCTGCCACTTCAACATCCCCAACATGAAATCTAATGTTGGTTTTAACCCTGAAAAATAAAATTTCAACTACTACAGGCAAAGAGAGCAGCAAGGAAGAATTTAGATAGCAACGACAAAAATTAAAATCAAAGGAGGAAAATAGTTGATATGTCTATTCAGGATACAATTAGAAACCCAATCTTTAGTGATCCATATCCTTATCTCCCAAACCAAAATAGAATTCATAACAAGTAGGAAGGAAAGTAGACAACAATCTGACATAACGCTAGCAATTTAACAGGCCAATGCATGTTCAAATTGCTAAAATTTAACACATCATATTGCCTTAACAAACAACAGGCATTATTTCTGACGTATTAAAGCTTCACCAACTCACACTACTCCTACTCATAGATACTCACCACACAGCAATGACCAAGCCAGCAAGTTTCCTGGATCCAATACGTTCAAATGTTGAACCTTCATCTAATGTTTTGTCTATCATATCCAGCCACCACTGCCCAACAGAACTTCCCTCCAGTCCTACCTATATATTTATGAGATGGGGGCGCAGAGGAGGGTTATGAGCAAGAAAAGTTAGGCAAAATCATTCATTATACTATATATATTATATACATAAAACATGATGACTATCATGACAGAATACTGACAATGATGCATGAACAATCCAACCATCCGTAAAATTCCAATTGGATGAAAATTACAACAGAAATCTATAATGATTTTCAGTAATCCATATGCTACTAATCAGAAGAAAGACTCAATACAAGACATTCTTAATCATTTTGATGTGGAGCTCTAATATAATAGATCAATCCAAGAAACTCCCCAACCATTTCTGAGTTCCTAATGCAATATCATGGATTCAAAATCAAGTGGATGAATTATAGAATGAAGAAGCACAGGATTACGAGTAGATAAAAGGATACCAGATTTAGTATTTAATGCAGCATAATTGAGAAGAATCATTTTCAGCAGTGAATGGTGTTCGTGGCCAAAAACATAAGGAGGTTTCGGCTGCAATGATTTCATTGCATAGTTTCCTGAATTTTTAACTAGGTAAAAGAGACAATATAAATAGCTCACAAGTAGTTAATCCTTTTTCCCCCTAGAATAAGAATTAAGAATTATATATTCTTAATATCTAAAACACCTGAAAAGTCAAAATTTCCAAATTACTACTACATAATACCATAGCCCGTGAGTTCCTTTGTTTCTTCCCTTCTAAACCATTGCATGTCACTCTTGCTATACAATAACCTGCCATAGCTCTGACAGAAAAAAATTTCCTTTGTTTGATCATATTTTAAGATCAAGAATATTTATTACTAGTTAAATCCAAATAAGATTGGCATCACTTATTTCAAACCAACATAGGCAAGTGTCTTGTGCAAACCAACCAAAAAAACATTTAAAAGTAGCCACATGCAATTGTCAAGTCACAATTAGGCACAAAATGAACAACTACATGGCTACAATGTTTTATATATGATAATGGACTCAGCTAGAGTAACTAACCTCAATGATGTAGAGAGAACAAAATTTAAATTAACTTTGCCATTGTATCAAAATCAACTGCAGGTTCTGGGTTCTGCAAACATTAAGCAACCTTGAGGTCCAAATATCATTTGCTATGTAAATTGCTATATGAATAGTTATGTTAGTCCCTATCATTTGCTAGATGAATAACTTCTTCCTCAGTGGTAAATGTTTTTACACAGACAACAGGTCCAAATACTTCTTCTCACCTAATTATATTGAGGTAGTCATATCAGTTATGACAGTTGGCTCAACAAAGAATCCCTTCTTTAGATGCTGCCATTGAATTTGAGAAAAAAAAATCAACTCACACAACAATTGCAGAAGCATATAACCAAGACGCTCTTAAACTGTATTCAACTCATTCATTTTGGGTTGCAAGAAGAAAACTATGATTTCTTGAGAATGAGGTATTGCATGCAAATGCAATATATGAAAATAAAACATATCAATATGACGCAGAAACAATAGGAATCAGACACAGACACAATGCATTTAAGAGGTCCCCATAAGATTTCAGTTTCTATAGAACTAAGAACATCAATGGCATTGGTATAGTGTTTCACACCTGATCAACAGTCTGTAAAGAAAGAAAGGAATTGAAAGCCAGAAAGACTGAGGTGGAAAGCAACAACAAAGAGGGTATTATGGAGATGAGGCGCAAGTACCTGAATCAGAAAACAATGAGGAGAAGCCTAAGTGACCTTGAATTTGAAGAAGTTCAGGGGGGTTAAAGGAGTTGGGATTCTCATTTGAGAAGGAAACCTTAAGTCCAAGTTTAGCTAGCATACTACCTGGTTTGCAAGAGAAAAAAAGAGATAAGACAGAATAAGATAAGGGAGCAAGGAGACCATACTTATCAGAGGCATGGTTGGTGCAAAGTAGGAATGTCAGAAGCCTGACATGGACAACAGGCTAAACTGTTGGATATACAACTTTAAACCAGCAATCAACAAGGTAATACAATTGATGTTTAGCACCTTTGAAGTTCTTTGATTGTTATCTCTCTTAGACCATACACTTTGGTGAGAATTGAAAGGGTTGCTATCATTCTGGACCACTACAGCAGCAATCCCATTGACGGCTTCGTTAGCTGAATCCTTTGTCTTCCCATCCTATCCTGCATCAGCATCTTCAAGCAACTCCCCATCATCCACCTTCGTTCCCAAATATAGATTAAGTTAAAAACACAATCCTAGATTTCCCTTTGTGGGACAGGGCAAACATATAGTGTAAATACACTACATTCGTTCAAATTTTGAAGCACCACCCCCACTTATCATCAATTATGAACAACGAGGAGTCAGATGACAAATCAAAATGAGCATCCAAGACATTAAATAATTACGATACCTTAACGATAGCAGATGAAAGTCGACATTTAGCAGGAGGTTGATCTTCAGAATCATTCCTGTCTCCCTGAATAATAAATATATGAGTACAATGAATTGGGAGTGAACCCTAAAGAAAGAGGGAGAGAGGGAATATGATAGAAGTATTAATAGATGGGGAAAGATGTATTCGAGGAGGTGTAAGTAGACTTTAGGGGGGGTGCCATTAGCTTCATATCAGTGTAAACTGTATAACTAACTAATTGTAGTTATAACAGTTAGGAAGGGAAGCTTTATATAGGGGTACCAACAGAATAAACGGTATTGAGGAAATAGGAGGGTAGTGATCTCGAAATCACTTGTAATCAGTGGAGAACATTTCTCCAAGAAAGCTAATAAACATTTTCTTCGTTCTTTCGGCCTGGTCCAGTGACCTATCACTGGTATCAGAGCTCCGTTCTGGGGCGTGGATACGTTAATGGCAGCAAAGATCAATAACAAGATGGAGGCGCGCATGGAGGCACTGGAGAGAGCGATGGAGGAGGCGCGGGAAGCAAGGGAAGCCAACCGCGAGCTGTTGGAGGCCAATCGGGTCACGATAGAGACCCGATTGGGTGCGATCGAGCAAATTTTGCAGCAAATGGCGGCGACAATGGAGGTGCCGACGGCGGGTGGGAAATCGGCCGCACGGGAGGGGCGAAACAAGAACAAGGAAGAAGCAGAATTGGGGGCGTGTAAATTGAGGCAAATTGAAATGCCCATTTTCAAGGGGGAAGATCTGATGGGGTGGATTTCACGGATAGAAAGATATTTTCGGTTACAGTGTATGAGAGAAGAGGAGAAACTGGAATCTATTTTGGTGGCTATGGATAGAGAAGCTTTAGCTTGGTATCAATGGTGGGAAAGCTGGAGCTCGAGTCAGTCATGGGAGGATTTCAAAGCAGCAGTGATTCAAAGATTTCAGAGCACCAATCTTGGAAACCCTTTCCAAGCTCTGTTGGCTTTGAAGCAGGAGGAATCGGTGGCAGCTTATATCGGGCTCTTTGAGAAACACGTGGGAGTTGGTAAGGGATTAGGTGAAAAATTTTTAATGGAAGTGTTTTTGAAGGGGTTGAGAGAGGAGATTGTGACTGAAGTTAGGTTGCATGAACCTAAAAGCTTGCTAGACACAATGTTGAAGGCAAGACAAGTTGAAGAAAAAAACAGAGAACTGGATAAATTGCCAAGAACAGGGAAATGGGTGACACCTAGGAACAAGCCTAATTTTTTTGTTGCAAGAAGTGGGAAGGAGTGGCAGCCAAGGGGTGGAAGATTGATGGAAATAGCTGGAGGATCCAAATCAGGAGGGGAAGCACCAATAAGGAAGAAAAGCTTTCAAAGATTATCTCCTTTGGAGGTAAATGAGAAGATGAGAAAGGGTGAGTGCTTCACTTGCAATGAAAAATACCATCCTACACACATCTGCAAAAATAAACAGCTTAAGGTGATGATTTTGGAGGAAGAGGGGGATGATGAAGAGAATGGGAAGCAAGAGGATGATGAGGAAGAAGAAGGGGAGGAAGTGAATCAGCTGTCTTTGCACAGTATTGAGAGCTTTACTTCGAAAAAGTCACTCAAACTATGGGGAAGTATTAAGAATAGAAGAGTGGTGGTGTTAATTGATTGTGGGGCCACTCATAATTTTGTTTCTATGAAGTTAGAAAGAGAATTAGGGCTGGAAGTCACTCCTACCAAAACTTATTATGTGGAGGTAGGAGATGGACACAAAATAAGTTGTAAAGGGGTGTGTAATGCATTGCAAATGGAGTTACAGGGGCTGCAGGTGGTGCAGAATTGTTATTTGTTTGAGCTAGGGGGGCAGATGTGGTGTTAAGGATAGAGTGGTTAGCAAGTTTGGGAGAGGTAGAAGACAATTTTGAAAAATTAACATTGGCTGTGAGGATGCAGGGCAAGAAAATGGTGTTAAAAGCTGAACCTGAATTGATCAAGGCTGCAATCAGCAGCAAATTGATCAGGTGTAATATGTTGGAAGCTGAGCAAGGATTTTTAATAGAAGTGAAGTCTATGGAGGGTGAGGAGAAAACAGAAAAAATAAATGAAGTTTTGAATCAGATGTTACAGCAGTTTAAAGAGGTTTTTAAGGAACCTCAAGGGCTGCCACCTGCCAGAGAAAGGGATCATGTCATTCATTTGCAAGCTGGCAGTAAAATACCATGTTTGAGGCCTTATAAATACCCTCACTACCAGAAGAATGAGATTGAGAAGCTGATAGGAGATATGCTAGTTGCAAGAATTATTCAAACTAGTATCAGCCCATTTGCTAGTCCTGTGATTTTAGTAAAAAAGAATGAAGGGAGTTGGAGGTTTTGTGTGGACTATAGAGCTCTTAATAAAATCACAGTGCCAGAAAAATTTCCTATGCTAGTTATTGAGGAGTTATTGGATGAAAATGGAGGGGCTGTATGGTTTTCAAAGTTGAATTTGAAGGCAGGATACCACCAAATTCGAATGAGGGCAGAGGATGTGCAGAAAGCAGCATTCAGGACACATGAGGGGCAGTATGAATTTCTGGTGATGCCCTTTGGCTTAATTAATGCACCTTCAACCTTTCAAGTGTAACACCCCAAAATTTCAGTCCATTTATAGGGTAAAATACTAATTGGAAGTAGTACAGAAGAATTTAGGAAAATGACGGAAATGCCCCTGGACATTTTGGGAATGACTAAAATACCCCTAGGCATACTAGCAGGGTATCTTAAGGAGAAAATACTATAAGTACTCTAGGATGTTTGAAAAATGATCAGAATACC
>PYAF01001148.1:2952-54540 GCA_007407185.1 Glycine tomentella | reverse complement strand
CAATGATCATACTTTGTTTTCTAAAGAGCACGAAGAACAAAATAATCGATGTTTTACTTCTTGTAATCGATTATTTATTTGTTACTTAATTTTTCCAAAAACTTATTTTTCTAAGTGCCTTTTAAATCAATTTCTTTTACTTAATTATTTAATCCAATGATCTTAAATGAATGAATGATGCATGACTCACACACACACATGGATTATCAGATCATATACTTACTTTTACATATGATCAAATTGATTCTTTAAGCTTCCCTTTGAGCATCTCCATTTGTGCATGTTTGAATGTCCAAAACCTTTGAAGCTTGATCTTTCATTCTTGATACTTGACTTCACTTGAATCAACAATTGATAGGTTGACTAAGTATGCTCATTTTTTTTGCTTTTAGTCATCCTTATACAACTAAAGAAGTGTCTGAAATTTTCATTTCTGAGGTGGTAAAACTACATGGATTTCCTACATCCATAGTTTCTGATAGAGACAGAGTTTTCATGAGTTCATTTTGGAAAGAGCTGTTTAAGAAGGTTGGAACTCAGTTGAAGATGAGCACAGCTTATCACCCTCAAACAGATGGCCAAACTTAGGTGACTAATAGGTGCTTAGAAATATATCTAAGGTGTGTAACTGGCAGCAGACCAAAACAATGGCCAAACCACTTATCATGGGCTGAATTTTGGTTCAATACCAATTTTAACATTTCAGATAAGATGTCCCCGTTCCAGGCTCTTTATGGACAGCAGCCACCTATGTTGATCAAGGGGGCTGGCATTCCTTCTAAACTGGAAGAGGTTAATCAGATGGCTGCCAACAGGGATAGTTTACTACAGGATTTAAGGAGTAACTTGTTGAAAGCTCAGGATCAGATGAAAAAATATGCTGATAAGTATAGGAGAGAGGTCAGTTTTAAGGAGGGAGATTGGGTGTTCTTAAAGCTCCAACCTTATAGAATGAGGTCTTTGGCTAAGAAACCTAATGAGAAGCTAAGTCCAAGGTTTTATGGGCCGTATAAAATAATTCAGAGAGTGGGGGAAATTTCTTATGAGTTGGAACTGCCATAGGGCAATAGGATACATCCTGTATTTCATGTCTCTCTGCTGAAGAAATCGATGAAGGCTACTGCAGTTTCACAACCATTACCTACTGTGTTGGATGAAAACTGGGAGTTGCAATTACAGCCAGAAAATATTGTACAGGACAGAGTAGCAGTAGATGGAAAGAAAGAAGTGTTGGTTAAATGACAGGGATTACCACAACATGAAAATAGTTGGGAAGCAGCTGAAGAGTTGCAGAAGATTTTTCCTCACCTAGACCTTGAGGACAAGGTCATTCTTGAAGGGGGGATATTGATAGAAGTATTAATAGATGGGGAAAGATGTATTCGAGGAGGTGTAAGTAGACTTTAGGGGGGGTGCCAATAGCTTCATATCAGTGTAAGTTGTATAACTAACTAATTGTAGTTATAACAGTTAGGAAGGGAAGCTTTATATAGGGGCACCAACAGAATAAACAATATTGAGGAAATAACAGGCTAATGACCTCGAAATCACTTGTAATCAGTGGAGAACACCCAAGAAAGCTAATAAACATTTTCTTCGTTCTTTCAGCCTGGTCCAGTGACCTATCAAAATACTAACAGTAACAGGGCGAATAAAGGATCGTTGGCGAACACTGTTAGAGCAGAGAGCAGGACCCGCCAAGGCACCTCTACGAAGACCTCGAGGATCTCGAAGCCTCTCTGTAATCTACAAAATTTAAAAAAATAAGAAACAATTCCAACACACGCACATAGATATGAAATGTTTAACTGCAAACACACGAGAAGAGGAATGAAATCGATCGAATGATTAACCCTAGTCTAATCGAATGCGAACCGAGAGAGAGAGAGACCTTGATGTCGAAATCGGCGCCGACGATGGCAACGGTGGCAGAGAGAAGGTGAAATCGAGGGTTAAGATGGGTTTGCTCTCGTGCCAGCTAATTTGAACCATGCTTCACTTTGGGTGTGGAAGGAACTAGGATGGCTTCATAAAAGGGAAAGCAATGAACGACGACGGTTTTTTGTAAAAACCGTAGTTTCGTTCAAAACGACGACGGTTTTACATAATCATCTACGAAGCTCACCTACGACGATGGTCTTCTTGGAACTGTCTTCGTTTTGTATACGAAAAATGCAATTTTTCAGATAATTACAAAATTGCCACCGCTTACCCTACTAAGCAGAACAAGTGTGTAGCGGATGAATGAGAAATACCAAGATCCTTAAGCAGATTAAGCAGCCAAAGAACTTCACAGGCAGCATGAGCCATTGAACGATATTCAGCCTCAGCAGAACTCCTAGAAACAGTGTGTTGCTTCTTGGATTTCCAAGAAATCAGAGAAGTGCCAAGGAAGATACAGAACCTAGAAACAGAACGCCTGCTATCTGGGCAAGAAGCCCAATCAGAGTCATAGAAAACCTTCAATTGCGGAGAAGAAGAGCATGGAAAGAACAACCCTTGTCCAACAGTAGCTTTAATATAAGCAAGAATACGATAAGCAGCTTGAAGATGTGGTACCCGAGGAGCTGACATGAATTGACTCAGATGATTTACAGCAAAGCATAAGTCAGGTCTTGTAATTGTCAAATAGAGTAGCCTCCTAATAAGTCTTCGAAAAACAATAGGATCAGGCAAAGGGTCCCCATCATATATAGATAACTTGGAATTAACCTCCATTGGAGTGGCCTTTGGTTTGCAGCCTGAAAAACCTGAATCGTGTAATATTTTGAGTGCATACTGACGCTGAGAAACAGAGATTCCTGCAGAAGAACGAGCTACTTCCAAGCCTAAAAAATATCTCGCAGGGCCAAGATTTTTAAGTTTAAACTGCTGTCCAATAAAGATGTCAATTTCTGTACTTCAGAAAAATTGTTAGATACAACAAGAATGTCATCCACATATACCAAAAGTGCAAGAAAAACAGAATTAGAATGCTTCACAAATAAGGAGTAATCAGCCTGAGATTGTGTGAAGCCAAGAGAGAGCAAGATTGATGAAAACTTGGCAAACCATTGCCTAGAAGCTTGTTTCAGCCCATATAAAGACTTGTTTAAGCGGCAGACAGCATTAGGGATGGACTCCCCCTTTCCATGATAGCCTGGAGGCAAAGTCATGTAGACCTCTTCATTGAGATCACCATGCAAAAAAGCATTATGTACATCCAGCTGAATTAAATGCCAATCATTAAGGGCAACAAGGGCAAATATAACCCGGATTGATATAAGCTTGGCCACGGGTGAAAAAGTATTAGAAAAATCCACTCCTTCCTGTTGGGTGAAACCCTTAGCAACCAAACGTGCTTTATATCTCTCAACCGAACCATCAGAGTTGTATTTAACTCTATACACCCACTTACAGCCGATTGGATTCTTGCCAGGGGGAAGAGAAACAACAGCCAAGTGTTGTTGTTTTGCAAGGCTAGTAACTCAGCATCCATGGCAGATTGCCATGCAGGTAGCTGTGAAGCTTCAGTATAGGAGGCAGGTTCAGAATGAGTAGTTAATGAGTTAACAAAGGCTGAGTATGTTGGGGAAAGTTTAGAATAAGAAAGGAAGTTGGAGAGGGGATGAGTTGTAGAGGATGAGCAAATATAATCATCTAAATGGCTAGGTGGCTTGCGGATTCTTGTTGATTTAGTGGGTGGAAGGTTTGAAGATGTTTGTGTGGGGAGAGAAATAGGAAGAGGCTGTATAGATGAAGAAGGAGTTGGTATTGAGGTTTTGAAAGGGAAAATAGTTTCAATGAAATGGACATCTCGTGAGATGTAAGTACGGTTGGATGCAAGGTCAAGCAATTTATACCCTTTATAACCAGGAGGGTAGCCCAAAAACACAGCGAGTGTAGCTCTAGGAGAAAATTTATTTCTTGTTTTAGGAAGAGTAGACCCATAACACAAGCAGCCAAAGATCCTAAGGTGATCATATGTGGGAGGTTTATTGGATAATATTTCAAAAGGTGTTTTTATGAGAAAGCAAAGGAGAGGGGGTTCTGTTGATTAAATACACAGCCGTGAGCACACAATCTTGCCAGTATTCAAGAGGAACATTAGAGTGAAAATGTAAAGCGCGAGCAACATTTAAAATGTGTTGATGTTTGCGCTCTACTACAGAATTTTGTTGTGGTCTATCAACACAAGAATGGTAAAGTTGGATACCTTTAGAGGAATAAAAATCAAAGAAAGCAAATTCAGGGGCATTATCACATCGGATGGCCTTTATAGTAGTGTTATATTGATTTAATATGAGAGCATAGAAATTAGGAAAAACAGAACGAAAATCATATTTGCATTTCAAAAAATATGTCCAAGTAAATCGGGATGCATCATCAACAATTGTCAGAAAATATTTAGAACCTTCAGTAGAAAGGGGATTGAAGGGTCCCCAAATATCGCAGTGAATAAGAGTGAAAGGTGTGGAAGACAACTTGGGATTTAATATAAAAGGCAATCGTTTTTGCTTTGCCAAAGGGCAAACATTATAGGGATGTGATGCAGCTAAATTGTCTATATGCAAAACATGCTTCATGGAATTTAAAATTGAAAAAGAAAGATGACCTAAACGAGCATGCCAAAGCTCAAATTTGGACGTATTTACAGCAAGGCAAAGGGATGGGGGAACATGAGGTTTGAGAAAGAGAGAATAAACATCAAGCACGTAGAGACCTCCACAACGGTTAGCAATCCCAATCGTCGTGGCCATGGTAGGATCCTGTAACAAGCAATAGGAAGCAGAAAAAATAGCAACCAGAGAAGATGCATTAGTAAGAGCACTAATGGATAAGAGATTGAAGGTGAATGAAGGAACAAACAAAACATTTTGAAGAATTAAAGAAGGAGAAAGAGTGAGAGATGAAGAACCAGTTACAAGTACAGTGGGACCATTAAGAAAGGATACGACAGAAGCATGAGAAGAATGTGGAATAGGAGAGGAGGAAAACAAACGTTGAGAGAAACAAACATGGTGCGTAGCACCAGTATCAAGAATCCAGCAGGAATCAGGAAAAGGAAAAGAGATCTTACCACTAAAACTTGCAATCGAAGGAGAAGAATCAGTGATGGAGACGGATGAAGATTTGACCGGAGCAGCAGAATTCTGATGGATGAGCGAAAGAAGGTGTGCATACTAGGATTGTGTGATCACGGCAGATAATGGTGAGTGAAATTGGGGTTCGACTGATTTGGGGGTGGCTGTGGTGAGTGAGGTAGGTGAGATACTTTTGAGTTGGTTTGGGCTGTGGTAGGATGGGTTGAGGGTGTGGGATAAATGGGCCTAGGGGTTCTGGTCTTATACCCAGGAGCAAACCCATGGAGCTTAAAGCACTTATCACGAATATGGCCCTTGGTTTGACAATATGTGCAGAAGGGTCGAGAATGGCGAGGGGTGGTGACGACGACCGTTGCAGAAAAAACAGGAGGGTGTAAATTAGAGGATTTTGGAAATAGAGTTAAGAAGAGGTGTATCAGGGGAGTGAGGAATGGTAAGGTTAATTTGACGTTGCTTCTCTTCCTGAAGCACAAGAGAAAACACCCGAGGAAGTGATGGAAGTGGATCCATTAATAGAATCTCAGCCCACACAGAGGAGAAGGATTCATTAAGACCTATAAGAAATTGAAGGGCATCATGTTGTTGCTTAGAGAGCAAAACATGCCAGAGACCACCACAAGTGTCTTCAGCTTGGTGTAGTAAGAATTAACATCGAGGGATCCCTGATGGAGAGAACAGATTTCCTGCTTCAATTGAAAGATGCGTGGGCAGTTGGCTTGTTGAAAACGAGTGCGCATATCATCCCACACGGCTGAAGCATCAGGAAAATATACCAAGCTATCAGCAATGGCCCTGAAAACAGAGTTGAGTAGCCATGAAATCACCATTGAGTTGCAATGGTTCCACACTGAGAAGAGGAGATCATGATCAGGAGGACGAGGAATAGATCCATCGATGAAGGATGATTTGTTCTTGGCAGTGAGTGCCAAAACCATAGCTTTACTCCACGAACTATAATTGGTGCCATCAAGAGTATGGGTCACAAGAATAAGACCAGGGTGGTCACTGCTCTGCAAAAAATAAGGGCTAGATGAATCCTCGACAAAAGAGGAACAAGAAGAATTCTCAGGTGACGGCGGAGGACGGTTGTTGCCTCGAGCTATCAAAAGGCTCTTGATACCATATTACAATAAAGGAGGAAGAAGAAACAAAAACTGATTGTATTCATTGATTTCATATTCTGTACAAGGGTGTGTTAATATATGGAGCAAAAGGAATAATCTAGAATCTGTTATAACCAAAATCACTGACGTGGCCACTAGCAAAACAGAAAAAGAATAACAGAAAAACAAAATATAAAAAATGTGTAATAAATACTAATCATGCGATAGTGACAAACAGAAGCAGTATGACCAAATTTTAGACACACCTGACATTGGAAGTTAGCAAAACAGCCACCACCACCACCACAGCGTCCAGCACCACCACTGCCACGATGAGAACTACCACCACCACGGAAAGCCAAGAAACTCTCTAATCTGTCTTGTTTGACATGGAATAACCATTGAAGCTAATTGCTGAAGACTCGTGATGTGCTTGCAAATAGTTGATGGAAGGTGAATCAGACAAAGTCTGTTTGGTGAATTTATTCAGACGAGCTTCGTGAGCAAGAAGCAGAGCTTCAACTTGCTCAATCGAAAGAGGTCAAACTTGCTATCTATAATCGTAATGATGGAGTGATAGTGTGACGGAAGGCCCTCAAGAATAGAGTCAATGTGTTCCTGAAGCATAATCAGACTTACGATGGAGGTAAGAGCATCGGAAAGAGATTTAATCTACGACAAGAACTCACGCATCGATCTTCCTAGCGTGAAGCTGAGTTTGCAGTTGACGTGTTGTAGCTCACGTTTGTTTATGGAAATAGTCATGAATGCACTCCCAAACCTCGTAGGAGTGAGTACATCCTAACATACGCGACAAGATCTACGTTGAAAGCGTCGATTGGAGCCAAGTAAGTAGAACTTGATCCTGCTGTTCCCATGCTTCTTAGCAGGGTTCTCTGTTCCAGCTTCACGATCTTCTTCAGAAAGGAAACAGAGAGGAATCTGAGGATTGACAACGAAACGTTGAAGGCGATGTGATTTGATGACTGGCTCAACTTGTTGATACCATAAAAGGAAAGTCAAATCATCAAGCTTATGTGCAATCGAATGAGGAAAAGGAGTAAGAGACGCGTTGCTCTGTGCCGCCATTGGCAACCTTACAAAGCTCTTGATACCATAAAAGAGTTCTAGCAGATCATAATAGAACATATTTTAAGAGAGAAAAACTATAGAAAGAAGAGGTGAAAATGATTATTAGCCACTGAACTTTGAGTTACAACTCAGTATTTATAGGCTTAGATAGTTAGTTATGACTAACTAACTCAGAACATAAAACTAACTCCTAACTAACTGACTTAACTGAGAGTGCAATTGAATACTGCAACTCTCTATACAACACTCAAATAGTGTGTGTGTACAAAGAAGTTTTAAGGGGAGGGGAACAGGCCCACCCTCGTGCCCATTGAATAGTTGATCCTTCTCTATGAATACATACAATGCTACTCATACATACAAAAAATAATGGTTTTCACTCTGGTCGTTTTTCTCTCTATATAAATGTCACGTGTATATGTATCAATTTTAGTGAATACAAAGGGAATCCATCCATATCTATACATTATGCAAATTTCTTTTTGGTGTTTTAAATTTTAGAATCAAATTGAAGTATAGCATACCTCTCCTGGTTCTGTTTTCTTCGTACGTCGCACATGATGAGATTCATCAACAATCAAGAAAGCCCATCCATATCTATCATTATGCAAATTGGGGTTTATTTGTTGTTGGGAGTGACAATGAGTGAAGTTAAGTACATGTTGTGATAGAGTAGTATTTAAGTGTTGGAAAATTAATTCTTTAATTCTGGTGAAAATCATTAACTAATAAAATCTCATATATCATATTTAATTATCAAGAAATCATAAATAAATAATGCGTACATGTTTTCATTGTAGTGATTTATCTTTAATCTTCTGATCTTTAACTTTTCCTTACGAGCTTTAGTCTTCTTTGGTTTAAATATTGGGTATCCACCCATTTATCCCATATTTACTTAGGACTCTATTTGGACATATTTAATTGATCATTTTAATTTACCCAATATATATTAAATAACATAATATAATTATTAATACAATATGTAACACATAATAACATCAGGATATTTAATTTTCTAATAATCTCCCACTTGGGCTACATATTGATCTGCGATAATTATATCATAAATCCTTAATGCACAACTATATGCTATTTATCTTTAGATTCCTCCTTAGATACAACAACATAAATCAAGTATGGATGAGTGGCATGGAAATTATATGCAATGTGATCTCTATCATATTTATTTCCAACTAGTCCTTCTTTAGTTCTTATGAGATCAATCCTTAATTTTTCACATACACAAAACAAAAACACGAGCACAAAAATACACATTCAGAGGGAAAATAACATTAAAATCTTTATTCTGCAGAAAATAAACATATGAATGTTTTTACATAGAACACCAACATAAAGAACTTCCACTAAATCCTAGTGTCATCACACAAAATAACACTCATATGAGAAGTATGCTCGTGAAAGACCTTAGGCACTAAGCCTTTAGTAAGCGGGTCCGCAAGCATGGAGTTTGTCCCTATGTGTTCTATGAAAATCTGACCACTCTGACCTCTTTCTTTAACAACCAGAAACTTTATATCGATGTGCTTCAATTTTGAAGAGCTTCTGTTGTTGTTGGAGTACAACACTGCTGACTTATTGTCATAATAAATCTTTAGTGGCCTTTCAACACCACTTATTACATGCAGCCCTGTGACAAAATTTCACAGTCATTCCCCATGGTTGGACACCTCAAAACAAGCTACAAATTCAGTGACCATAGTAGAGGAAGCTACTAGTGTCTGCTTAACATTCTTCCAAGAAATAGCTCCTCCAGCCAATATGTAGACATGACCTGATATGAATCTTTTACTATCTTGGCATCCAACAAAATTAGTGTCATTATACCCGATGATGTCTAATTCATCTGACCTCCGATATGTGAGTATGTAATCCTTTGTTTTCTTTATTAGTTGTTTTCCAATGATCCATTCTTGGGTTACTCAAGTATCTGTCCAATACTCTCACTATGAATGTTATGTTAGGACGAATGCAAACTTGAGCATACATTAGACTTCCTACAGCTGATACATAAGGAATCTTTTCCATTTCCATAGTCTGAAGTTTATTCTTTGGGCATTGTTCGAGATTAAACTTATCTCCTTTAGATATGGGCATATCTCCTTATGTACAATCTTTCATGCCAAATCTTTCCAAAATCTTTTCAATATAGACTTTTGTGACAACCCAAGAATACCTTGAGAATGATCTTAGAGTATCTGAATTCCTAATACAAAAGAGGCGTCACCAAGATCTTTCATCTCAAAATTCTCAGCGAAAAATTTCTTGGTTTCATGCAATAAGCATATATTGTTGCTGGCAAGTAATATATCATCGAAATATAAAATCAGGAAGATAAATTTACTCCACTAAATTTATAATATACACAATCTTCAACCATGTTCATCTCGAAACAATAAGAGATTATAACTTGATGAAACTTGTGATACCATTGATGAGAAGCTTGTTTGAGATCTTAGATGGATGATTTCTTTAACTTACAAACTATAGACTTTGAATCTCCATAAACAATGTTTTTTAGCTGGGTCATATAAATTGTGTCATCAATGTTTCCATTGAGAAACGTTGTCTTAACATCCATTTGATGTAGCTCTAAGTCAAAATGACTCACAAGTGCCATAATTGTCCTAAAAGAGTCTTTCGAAGAAACAGGAGAGAAAGTCTCTTTATAGTTTATGTCTTCCTTTTGAGTGAAACCCTCAGTGACAAGACGAGCCTTATATCTTTCATTGTTACCTCTTGAATCCCTCTTGGTCTTAAATATCCATTTACAACCAATAGGTTTTACACCTTCAGGTAACTCGATAAGATCCCAAACGTCATTTTCTTTCATGGATTTCATCTCATCCTTCATGACATCAATCCACTTATGAGCATTATAAATGTCTAAGACTTATTGGAAGTTGATTAGATCATCTTCCTTTAAGCCTAAATATTATCATGCTCTTGGAGAAAAACAATATAATAATCTGAAATTGCACTTCTCCTATCTCTAGTGGATATTCTTAATGACACTTCTTGAGGCTGTTGACTTTGTTCCATAGGTACTAATTGGGAAATTTCATTGTTGTCTTGTTCTGGAATGATGTCAGGAATAAAAGCCTGATCATTAATTTTTTGTACTGGAGTTGCATCTTGAATGATGACAACGTCAGGAATGATGACAACGTTAAAATAAACAAAATTATCTTCCTCAAAGACAACATTTTTTACTTTTTCTTCCCCTTCAAGGTCAACGTCCAATCTCACATTTCCTATTTTAAAAATTGATCTTGTAGTGGGATCGCAAAACTTGAAGCCCCAAGAGCGTTCAACATATCCAACAAAATAGCAACTAATAGTTCTTGATTCCAACTTTCTTTCATTAGGCTTATAAGGCATTGCTTCAGCTAGACAACCCCAAATATGTAAATGCTTGATACTAGGTTTCTTTTCTGTTCGCAGTTCATAAGGGGTTTTGGTCATTGCCTTAGTTGGAACCCTATTAAGGATATAAACTGCATTCTTTAATGTTTCTCCTCAAAGTGACTCAGGTAAAGAAGAATGACTAATCATGCTTCTCACCATATCCTTAAAAGTTCTATTCCTTCTCTCCACAACACCATTCATGCTAGTTTGCCTGACATTGTATATTGTGAGACAATTCCACATTCCTTTAGGAAGTTAGCAAAGGGTCCTGGATGTTGTTCTCTGGATCCATCATATTTACCATAATATTCACCACCACGGTCAGACCTAATACCTTAATTTTCTTGCCTAGTTGAAGCACAACTTCGGCTTTATATTGTTTGAACATATCCAGAGATTGTGACTTCTCGCGAATCAAGTATAGGTAACTGTATCTTGAATAGTCATCCATGAACGTAATTAAATATTGTTGACCATTCCAAGAGGCAATAGGGAATGACCCACAAATATCTATATGAATTAGTTCTAAGACGTCAATGGCTCTAATTGCACCTACTTTTTGTGTTTATCTATTTTCTCTTAATACATTCTATACAAACTTGAAAATCATTCATATCAAGGGGTCCAAGAATTCCATCATCCATAAGACTCTTAATTATCATTTTAGAGATATGACCTAGGCGCTTGTGCCAAAGAGTAACAGAATTCTCATTTAATTTTCGCTTGGTACCTCGTGCACTAGAGTGCAAATTTTCGTTATCAAAAGTAATAGTATCAAGCATATAAAGATTATCAATTAAAGAACCAGTACCAATAACATTTGAATATAGAGAAAGACTAACTTTATTATTTCCAAAGGAACAAAAATAACCATATTTGTCCAAACTGGAAATAGAAATCAAATTTCGTCTACATGACAGTGCAACATAAGTCTCAATTAAATCCAAATAAACATCAACTTTTAATAATAATCTGAATTTCTCAATAGCTTCTACTAAAACTTTCTTGCCATCGCCCACAAAGATGTATCTTTCAACATCATTTGGCGGTTGGCTCCACAAGAAACCCTGCATAAACATACTTACATTAGTAGTAGCACTAGAATCTACCCAGCAAGTATCCTTAGGTACAGAAGCTAAATTAACTTCAGAACAAACAAAAGTGAGGGTTTTACTTCATGCCGTGCAGCATACTTGGGACATTGTTTCTTCATGTGTCTACTCTTCTTGCAAAAATAGCAGATAGATTCCTTATCCTGCTTCTTTTGCTTCTTTAGCATAGGTGATTCATCTGTGGTGTCCTTAGCTCTCTTCTTTTTCTTAATATGAGAGGTTGATGCCAAGTAAGCACTATCAATCTTTTCTCACTGAAGTCTTTCTTCTTCTTGCACATAGTGAGCAATGAGCTCATTAAAAGTCCATTTATCTTTTTGTGTATTGTAACTTACTACGAATTGATCGTATTGTGCAGGAAGAGAGATGAGAATCAAGTGCACAAGCAAATCATCATATAGCTCTAACTTTAGTGCCTTAAGTTTTCCTGCAAGATTAGACATCTGAATAATGTACTCCCTTAAGTTCCCCTTTCCTTTATATTTCATGGTTACGAGTTTTGCTAATGTGTTACTCGTTTTGCTTTTTCATTTTTAGCAAAATATTTCTCAATTTCTTTGAGGAACTTCCTAGCATCAATCATCTCAGTAATAGAGCCTCGAAACACCTCTGGAATGGAGCGTTTCATGATCATCAGACTCATACGATTTGAGCGCTTTCACTTTTTTATGTAATCCAAATTTAGATTTTCCGTATTAGAGTGGGTTTCTTCATCCTTAGCACAAGGTCTAAATCCATGCAACCAAGAACAATTTTCACATTCTCTTTCCATAATTTAAAGTTCATGACATTCAACATTGGAATCATGTTCACTTGAGCAGCATAATTAAAAGTAGTAGCATAAACTCTATAGAGAACAAATAAGACAACATATTTAACATCCATGTCATACCAAATGCATAATTAAAATAAAATGCATATACATGACATTAACAAACAATCCATATTAACATGGGCCCATTGACAAGACACCTAGCACAACATTATATTTGATCTTTGAATCAAAATATCAATTTGTAAGTGATACTCTCAACACAGTAATCAAATATTAACAATAAATTCTATCAAGCTATTGTCTTCCTTTGGGTCGACTGCTTACATGAAAATCTTTATAATCATCACATATTTATCACCACATGTATATATATTATTTACCCCAAATAATAATCTTTTGGGCCGATAATTATTCGCATAAATAATAAATATACTCATTTTTATACTTCACAATAATGAATTATTTACAACAGATGTTACTTTGGCAACGATATTGTTAGTTTGAGGGGGAGCTACATGAAGATCTTGAAGAATCGAGCACATGAAGACTTGGATATTTTGGCTTTCAACATGGCTCAAGGAATGAAGATTGATGCTTGTGATTTAATGTAAAAGGAAAGAAAGCACTATGGTGATCCAAGCTTTGAATACATATCATTCATATATCATACAAGCATTGCATCATATAGAACTTAAGTAATTGATTTGAAACTTAAGAAAAAGCCAAGTATTTTTTGAAAAATAGCCTAGTACTGCTTTAATCGATTACTGCCTTAAGTGAATCGATTATTTTGTTCATAGGCTTTCTGGAAAAACAAACATGAACACTTTAATCGATTATTGCATCGGATTAATCGATTACATGAAACACAGCATACTTAGGATTTGGCCTTGTGACTGCTTTAATCGATTACTATGATATCGTAATCGATTACTTGCTTAGTTGGAAAATACAGTCACTCGGGCTTAATCGATTACCACTTATTGTAATCGATTATATAGTTCAAATCATGTTTTGCACTCACACTGGCTTAATCGATTACTGTGGTTTGTAATCGATTATTCTACACTAAACAGATTTATGCCTGCTATGGCTTAATCGATTACCATGAAATGTAATCGATTATTTTATATAAATGGAAATTTTGTTCAGTCTGGTGTAATAGATTACACCTCGGGTTAATCGATTATTTGACCCGTTTTCTAAAATCCTGAACCTCCAAAGGTTATTTTAATCGATTACAGGAGCATGGAGAGCGTACTTAATCGATTATTTTCGTTACGAATTTAACTATATATAGAGCCCTTGCCTTTTGTGATTAGTAATTAACAGAGATTAAGATTAAACTAAAACTTTTCGATATTCTGAGCATTCTAAGGAGTCACTAAGGCATTCTTCTGGGTTCTTTGAGTCTTGCTTCCATTGAATCATTCATGGGTCACTAAACTTGTTAGTGAAGTAAGCTATTCTTTCACAAAGGCTTAGGAAAGTTGTTCTGCATAATTTGTCTGCATTCAACCTGAGTTTTTCTTTCATATGCATTTCATTCTTGGATCATCAGGTGAATTCTTTCCTAGCTCTTTGTGGGTGTGAAGTTTTCTACAGTAACTTTGTAATTGTTGATTCTATTGTAAGTGAGTTTTCTTGCAAGAGGAGATAGTGTTTCTCCAAGGGAGATAGGGTTTCTCCAAAGACAGCTGAGTAGTGTTCTCAGTATGGGTGTGGCTTCTAAGGATCTAATAGGGTTTTAGATCTCTGAACTTCTTCTAGGATTGAGGAAGAGAAGCTTGTAATTGCTTGTAAGGAAAATATTTGCAATAGTGGAACTCTACTCTAGTGCTGAGTAGAAGAAACTGGATGTAGCCTCATAGGTTTTGAGGTGAACCAGTATAAATCTTGTGTCTTGATTTATTTTCTGCAGTTTTGATTACTTCCTGTGTGAATTCTGTTGTGTGTTGTGAATTCTGTTTTGTGTGATTATTCTTGAAGCATTACAAATCTTGGATTGATCTTGGATAAAGTTCTTCAATTGGTTTTGTGATAAAGATCCAAAGGGCAATTAAACTTTGATTTGAAACTTGTTTTCCATCAAAGAAATTTTAAATTACCAAGGTTAACCAATTCACCCCCTCTTGGTTAATTGTGAGTGTTCCTTATTTTACACATATATTATTTCAATCAATTTATTATGAAATACAAGACAATTAAAAATAATATTAATTAAATAAAATAAACATTAAACCCAAGATTTATTTTATTTAATTAAATGTTTAAGTTCCTTAATTTTATTGTTCTTAATTTTCTGATTGAGATTATAATAATATTACCTAAACATTATCATAATGGATTGAATGTCATTCCTTATAACAAATTATTATTTAATTACTAACAATAATATTTTGAAAAAAAATATCACAATTTTTTTAATAAAAAAATGAAACAGAAAATACAAACAGCACATAGCAACAGTTACATCGCGTAACAACAATGTCACAAACCCAAAAAATATGGGAATAAAAAAAAAAAGTGCATGCTACAACTATGGAGTATATGACCTTTTTCAAACTCCAATTCATTCTGCACCTTTTACACACCCTATCTATATTTCACGTACTTGAATAGCTTAAAAATATGAAAGAGAAAATTGAAACAGCACGTAACAACGTAATCGCCAACCCACGCTTCCAGCCTCAAGTTTTTGCTTCAATTCGTTTTTGTTTTTGTTTTTTTTATTTTATTTTATAAAAAAACACCATTAATTGGATAAATGCATATCACATGCATGTTACGTTTCTCGAGAATTGCAGAACATTCATGATACGCATTTTATAAAGTAAATGACAAAAAATATATAAATCTTGTTAAGAAATTAAATCTAATAATTTTCTGATAATTCAATATAATTTTGGCTCTTATACCAATTATTAAAAAAATAAACTTTTAATTCTTATAGTGAAAATTATCACCCAATAAAACTCTAAAAATATATATTGAATCATCAAGAAATCATAAATAAATGATGTGTACATATTTCCATCGTGGTAATATTTATTTTTAATCTTCTAATCTTTAGTTTTTTCTTACGAGCTTTAGTCTTCTAAAGTCAAATTATTACTAAGAATATATTCCCTCTAAATGAGAAAGAAAGAAAAGAAGTTTGATTTGACATATTGAGACCATAATTCTATATATTATTTATTGTTGGATCAGTAAGCTCTCATTAAACCCAATTAATTCAAAATTGATATTCACTCATTTATCCCATATTATTTAGAAATCTATTTAGACATATTTAATTGATCATTTTAATTTATCCAATATATATTAAATAACATAATATAATTATTAATATAATATATAGCACATAATAACGTGAGAAAATTTAATTTCCTTAACATGAAGAGTTAATGTTGGTGACCGAGGAAAGGGGAGGAAGAGAGTGGAAGAGGGGTTATAGAGAAGAAATCGGGGGAGCTTTGGGGGTTGGGATTTGGGGGAAATAGGGAACTTTTGGCACTTGAAAAGGTGACATGGGTTCAGGTTGGTGTTGGTTTCTCCTTCGGGATTTTGTTGTTGTTGTTGTTGTTGCCCTCTGGGTTCTAAGAATGCTTTGTGTTTTTGTGATCGTTGCAGCGCGGTTTGCTTCTACTGTCGCATTCTTCGGTGAGTTCCATTTGTCAGCAAAGGCGGAACTAGGGGGGCTAGGGTGGGCCACCACCCCCCTAAAAAATTAATAAAAAAATAAAAATGAAAGGAAAACAAAGAGGAAAGAAAAAATATTTAAAAAAAGGTAAAAGGGGAAAGAAAAAAAATATAAAGAAAACATAGTAAAAAAAGAAAAGAAAAAATACTAAAACAATAAAAAGGAAAGAAAACATAAAAGAGGAAAAAATATATAAATAAAGGAAAGAAAATGTAATAAAAATAAAATGGGAAAAAGAGATAATAGAAACATAAAAAAAAAAGGAAAGGAAGATGATAAAACAGAAAAAAAATTAATAAAAAGGAAAAGAATAAAGAGGAAGAAAGAACACTATAAAAGGAAGAAGTCTGGACACAGGAGAAAAAGGAAACACAAATCCCAAGAGAACAGAAGGAGTCAAAAAAGTTGTTTCATTTGATAAACCAGTGAAAGAGAAGAGTTTCAGGTATCCCCTCATTCCTTTCTTTTTCCCTCTTTTTCTCTTTCTTCTTCCTGTTGTTATTCTTCTAAAATAAAATAAACTGTTATTTGTGCTCCTTGTTTTTACACATGCACCCCCTATCATGTTGGGCTGAACCCGTTTTTGTTAAATCTGAAACGAAATAAAAAAATAAACTATTTTTTCGGTTGTTAATGTTGTGTGCATCTCATTCAAAATATAACAATGATTTACTTTACGCGATTGCCATTGATACTTGATATTGTTTGTCATTGACGCGTGGAAAAATTATGGGGAAGGGTGCTACTACCATTGATGCTTATTTTAAGAGAAAAAATAGTGAGTCTTTGCCATTGTCTACTCCTAATGTTGAATTGTTGAATACCGAGACTCCTTCTTCAAAGTGTCCTAGAATTGAAAATAAAGAGGTAGTCAAAGAAATTGATCTTGCTTTATTGGAAAGAGATTATGCACTACGCCCTCCAATATGGAAATATCCTATAAATCAACAAGATGTAATTCGTCGTGCTTATCTTAAATTTGGTCCATTGAGAAGAATCGACGTCATTTTTGCTTTTCTTGGTTTGATTTGTTTTCATCTTGGTTAGAGTATTCTCCAAGCAAAAATGCTGCATTTTGTTTCTCTAATAGTTTTTTTTTTATATTAGGTTTGTATTGTCTTCGGAGTATTTTTATTTATGATATATTTTTTTTATGTTCGCCCCCTCTCAATAAAATTCTTGCCTCTCCCACTGTTTGTCAGTGATGGGCATAGAGGAGCAGAGTGACTGGTATTTGATTTGATTTGAAGTGCAGCAAAGTAGTTCTCTTTAGTTTTGAAATTGAACTACGCACGTGCCAGCTCTAGCGCGTTCCTTCACGCTCTTTGTTGGGGGAAGGGGGACAATGCACCTAACACCTTTGTGTTAACATGACATGTTTGATAGGAGAGGAAAAATTATATCTAAATCAAGATTGTTGAAAAAGTTAATTTGTAAAGGTGGTTTGTTTTATGAATTAAATTATATTCATGTAAAAGTGGAAATATTATTGTTCTGAATATTATTTTCATCAACATGTTTGATAACTATTTAATACTATTTAATATTTATTGAAATATTTTAAATTATTTTTAATTTAAAAATAAATAGAAGAAAGAGAAAGTGAGAAGTTATTTTGAAAAATAACTTTTATACTCATGAAAATATAATATTTTACTATTTTTTACCTTGTTAAGTGACAATAGAAATAAGATAAATCATTTTGTATTATATATATTCTTCAGAATAGATCATGTTTAATAATAAATTTTTATAATTTGTACCTAATAAGGATATAAATGGCTTGGGTTGGATTTTAATCCAACTCAATTAAGTTCTCATTAAACTTAATGAGATTAAGTTTACATTTTATTTTTTTTTTTCAACTCAACTCAACTTTAATTTAATTGAATTGGGTTGAATTGTATCATTGAATTGAGTTCTTAAAAAATTGTCATCTCTTTAGCTCTTAAAAAAAATACCTTCAACTCAAGAGTCCATAGCCAAGAAAAAAGTAAAGAAAATCAGAAAAACAGGAAGGGTCCTTGTCAAATGTTCTCGCTTCAAATCTTTATAGGATCAAGACATGTAGCCAGTTCCTGAAAAACAAGACAGTTGGAAATTTCATGTTGATTCATAATATTTCTTCCTTAAATTGGCCTGAGAAATTTCATGATAATACACTTAACTAAGGTTAATTTTATACAAGTGATATAAGCATGAAGCTTAAATTGTTCAAATTTCATATTTGATGTAATGATATAACCTACTCAAATTGTTCTGGTTGTGAGGTATGTATATTATTCAATAAAAATGGCACTTATGCCAATATTGTTAGTTTTGGGCATTAAATTTAAACTTCAGTCAATCACATAAGTATTGTATAGTAAAAAATGGTGAAGTTACATGTGACCACTACTATGGCACTACTACAGATACTGCATTTAACGACACACGATCAACGTCGGTCATGCAATAACCGTCGTCTTTGAGTAATCGGTGGCAATTTTGTAATAATATGCACTTTCCAAAGATGATCCAGCAGATAACGACAATGGTTATAAGACAACCGTCTTAGTATACAATAATTCAAATACGGTTTTTTTTAGTAATCGTCATTGTCTTCAACATTTCAAATACGGTTTCATTAAACAACCGTATTTTAATGTTTCCAATTTAAAACCCTAATTTACATTACTCGTTGCCACCCCCCCGACACCATTGTACCAGCTACCCTTACATCCGTGTAAAACCATTTCTTCCGCTGTTCTGGAGTTAGTCGTTGGTGATACCTACTGTCGACTTCAACCATTTATTTGGCCCCCTCCGACACCGTTGCAGCCGACATTCACATCAAAGTGGGCGATTTGGAGTTTCTGTGGTAACGTAGGTATTGTTTCTCCCTTATGTACCCGTGTAGCTCCATTGTGGGTTTTGTTCTGTAATTTGGTCACACGTATTGTTCCTATTGTTGAACAGGAAGGATTTCTTCAAAAAAATTTGTGTAATGTTGCATTCAGCTTGCTCCTCCTCATAAGAAGCTTATTTTACCAACCTGTTCAAAAGTTGAGGTAAAACCTTGTTTTTTTTGTCTTGAACTGACATATAAACATGTTCATAGCTTTTTCAATTTTAATATTATTAATTTGTCATCACCCCTATTATCCCAAAAGCTCAAGTTGTGTGATAAAAATGTGTGCATGATAAAGATGAAGTGACATATTACACATATTTAGAACATGCATATACCTCGAAAGGAAGTGTTAGGACCCCAAATATATTAATTTGGGCCCAAACAAGCAGTTAGTTGATCAATTACCCAAGCACATAGTGTGGCGGGTCAATGTTATAAAAAATCAGAGGGGTGCCAAGGTGACATGGCAGTGAGGGAGGGAGGGTGCCAATTGTGTAATGGAATTTTGTTATATGGCAAAGGAAGAGAGAGATCAGGGCATGCGGGTAGAATTATAGGTTTGTTAGGGACAAAGGGCATTAGTGCCTCCGTAGGATCTTTGCTCCATGGCAGTTGGAATTCCTTTCCACTGTATCCCTTTCATTACAATAATACTCAGTTTTGTCTTTCATTTGTGTGCTATTGTTGCTGCGTGTTCTGGGTTTCTAACAGGAAGGGCAGCTGTGTGGAGAATTTGGTGCCTAAATAACTTTGCTTTGTTTGCTGTTACACATTAAATAAAAAATAATGTTTCCTGAGCTATTCTTGGAAAATGCTGAAGAAAAATAAGTGACTAACGAGGAGAGGTCTCAAGTTGGAATGTTACTTAGTACTTTTTAATGGTTTGCAGATCAAATTTATTTAGGTTATGTGTAGATTTGTTTATGCTTATGAATCAAGGGAAATGGGATTAATATGACATTAATTATAGAAAGATGGTTATTTAAAAAATGATACTGTAAAGTCTAATTATTCATCCACTTTATATATTTTATTGGTATGGCATGCCCTTGTGGTGGCCAGTGGTGGCCAGTGGCGGACATACATTGGGGCCTGCCCCCCCCCCCCCAAAAAAATCCTGAAATTCACTCTTATATAAAAAAAATTACAATTGTGGGCCCTACCATCTTTATCATCCAACATTCCCGAGTTCCTCTACGTGTGAAACACTGAAACTAACTCCTTTTTGAAAATAAAAGTACAATTGTGGGGATCACAATCCTTATCAACCTTTTTTTCTTTTTGGAATTAACAATCCTTATCAACTAAGAAATCTTATATTTCAATATTTATACTTGAAACGTGGGTGCTAACGTAATCAATTTTTATGGCATGATTTTTTGAGATTTTTCATGATAAATAAAATTTTGAGTGCATGATTTATTACATTATGATAAAAAAAATTATTTTATTATTATCGTATGTTCTTTTCAATGTTCAATGCCCCCCATGCTCAAAATCCTGGGTCCGCCACTGGTGGTGGCTAATTTTTAAACTAATGCACGTGTTTCATCTCTCTGTCACACTCACAATTGCAAATTTGGGAACCCAAATAAGTCAGCAAGACTTGCATTTTTTTCTTTCTAGTCTTCACTGCTGACTCATTAAGCAGAAAAATAAATGAGATGCTTAGACTCACCTTTCCATTCTTCTCCTTTGCCATCAACACTATAATATGAAACCTTATTATATAGAGAAGTAGTGGATCTTGGCTTTTTCAATTCCCTCCAAACTAGTCAATTTTACCACTCCATTTTCTGCGGAAAATTTTCCCAAGCCTGACCTTCTTGTAGTACTCACACATTGTCTTAAAAATATATGGCTTCTCTCTTTTTTCATCTTGTTGTGTTCCTTTTGTTTTCTTGTGAAATGGTGGGAATGAGAAACAATATTGTACTTGGGGAAGAAATGGTAATGCAGTAGGAGGAGTTGTTGGGTTGTTTGAAGTTATAAAGGCTACTGTGGATGACCCTAACTTCCCCCCAAGCATCTCATTAAACAATGAATTGTCATTCCATGGCCAGGAATGGAGTGTGAAGTTAGCAATGACCCTCCAATTTTTCATGTCACAAAGATCCACATTTGTCCTAATATACTCCCCCCACCAAGCAAGTCTTTTGCTTACCTATCTCAGTCCTTGCTGAAACTCACTTAATTGAAAACACTTTCAATTTTCAACTATTTTGTTTCTTTTGAATTAAACAAGCCCTCAACTCTCTTTGGTCCTTTCTCTACCTTGGAACACCTGGTTTTGCAGTCTAATCCAACACTCACTGGAGATCAGGCTCTAAGTTTGGGTCATGTTGCTAGTCTTATAGTCTTGAGCCTGTCCTATAACAGCTTCCAGGGAAACATTCTTATACAGATTGGTGGTTTGATTTCTTTGGAGCAACATGAACTGAGTTATAATAACTTTAGTGATCAAATCCCTAAGGAAATTGGAGGTTTGAAAAGTATTGCCATTTTGGACGTGATTTGTTATGAAATTGAAGGGAACCTTAGCTCTTTTCAGCTTCTTGAACTTCTTCAGAACATGGATTTGACCTGAAACATGCTTACTAGAAAAATACCTCCTGATTTAGGAAACCTCAAGAGGTTAGTCTTGCTTGATCTGAGTAATAATTTTATTGGTGGGCCTATTCGTGAAACCCTTTCAAATTTAGAGCTTTTAGAATATTTTCTCATTCATCACAACCCCATCAAATCAGAGATACCCCACTTCATAGGGAACCTTAGCAACCTTATGTTAGTGATCTTCTCAAGGTGTGGATTAATTGGCTCCATTCCCAATTCTTTATCCTCCTTGACTCCTTGAAGAAGCTCACAACTCTCTCTGTAGATAACAATAGCCTCAGTGGATCAATTCCTTCAAAGCTAGGTTTACTCCCAAACTTAGATAAATTGAGTACGGCAGTGAAGCGGTGAATTAATCCAATACAATCCTTAAACCTATTCAATTGTTAAAATTGTTGTTTAAATTAATATTAATGTGTGTTTGGTTTGTGTTACAAATCTACAAATGTACTTGCAAAAGGAAGTACAAAAGATACAAATTTAATTACACTTTTTTTGCATTGGAAAGTATAAACTTCTGTCATTGCAATAAGGTTTCTAAACATTCCTAGTATATATTGAAACTGCCAATTTTGAAAGTAAAAATCGTGCGGTAGTTTTAATTGTCGTAGAGAAAAGTAGAGAATAAAATAATTAACCTTATCGGTAGTTTTAATTTTGTTTTTCAGAATTAGTAAACATTCCTAGTATATACTTGAATGTAAGAGCTACTATCTAAAATAAATATTTGAATTCTTACTTAGTGAGTCACTTGAATTGCTTGAGAATGCCATTATTAGTATATTATACATGGATATGCATGTATTGTAAACAATTCTCTAATGAATTCAATGGTTGATGGGCTATTGATGATTGATGAGATCTAGTGAGAGACAAGGGTCAATGAGATGTTTCATGTGTCTTCATTGTGTTGATCAATGTAAGACCCAGACTTCTGGCGCGGATGGCGTGGGGTGCCACGCGGATGGCGCCAGAAGTTTTGCTGAGAAAACCATGTTGGAGGTGTGGCGCGATCAGCGCCAGAGTTGGCGCGGTCAGCGCCAGACTCACTGGAACATGGCGCCAAGGGCGCCAGGTTGGCGCAAAGAGCGCTATGGTCTCTGGAGTTTGGCGCCAGGGGCGCCATGGTGGCGCGAGAGGCGCCATGGTGGCGCGAGAGGCGCCATGGTGGCGCGAGAGGCGCTAGAGGTTGCAGCCAGCGCGGATGGGGCCGCAAGTTCTGGAAGTTGGCGCTGGAGGCGTGGGTGTGGCGCGGTTGGCGCCACAAGGTCGGTGGAGCTGGCGTAGTTAGTGCCAGAGGTGGTGCAATCAGCGCCAGACCTCTGGCAGGCCCAGTATAAAAGGGGAATCGCGATTTCTGAAGAGAAAACCTTCTCTTCTTCTTCCCCAGCGCCCTTTCTACCATGGGAGAGCTTCCCAAGCTCCCTTGACCTTGTTTCTTCACTCTTATCACTTCCTAAACCCTTTTAACCTCCTAGAAACCTTGAGAGAGCTTGAATGCTTCCTCCATATCCTTTGAAACCCCAGAGAAGCTCCTTCTCCGAGAGAGGATGAAGAGAACTCGAGTTTGGGCGAGGAACGGCGGTGATTCAACTGCACCAGGGCTAGGGAAAGTAGCCCAGAGGCCTTCTTCATCAATTCTGAGGTAAGAAACTTGAGTTTCTTCGATTGATTTATGGTTTGGGGATTTTGATGAATAGTGACCCACTGTTGGTAGAGCTAGAATTAGCTCTGGGTCCAGTTGAGAAATGTGTTTAAGTTGATGAGAGGAGGAAGGATTAGCTTTCAGTTTGTGATTTGGTGAATGTTGGTTTTGGCTCTAGGTTGTGCATGTGTGACTTGGACTGAGTCACTTGATATTGAGACATGCAAGAGCCATGTTGATGGGCTTGTGTTGCCTGAGAGGCTAGGAGAACGGTGTCTTGTGGTTTAGACCATTCAAGCCCTATGGAAACCCTTGAGTTGTTGGGTTGTGAGAGCTATAAGCTCATTGTGGATGGCTGATGTTGAGTCTGTGGGGGCGCTGAGACCGTGATGGATCTGAGATAGACCACTGAGGGTCTATAGAAAGGCTTGTGATGAAGGAACTTGATGAACCTAAGGGTAGATGACTTGGGTTGATAGAAAGGACTGAGGTTCCTTTCTTAGTGGCAGTTGATGACTGCTTAATGAGCTTATGTTTGTTTATATGCTTGTATGGTCTGTAATCTGCGTTGTGTGCCTTGGTAGGGCTCGACCCTGTGGGTGTCAGGGACGCAGGCCATCATTCAGGATTGGAGCTGCAAGCACGGCTTGCCAGGTAAGCTCATCGTTCTGGGATTGAATCCCTTTCTCTAGTTTGCCACCCAAGTGGGGTGATGGTTTATTACTTTATGCAATTGATATATGTTGCATGAAAAGGCTAATGTGGCCTATTGATGTTATGATATATATATATATATATGGATCTCTGAAAGAAAAGCCCTGGTGGCTTATTGTTGTTTATGATTAGCCACACACCGGGATGGTGTTAGAATACATTCGTATGAGACTAAACCCCAGGATAGACATTGAGAGAGTGTGAGGGGGATGATACACCTGTTGGTACAGGTGTGACTGGCCTTAGACCTGTTGATGGATGAACACTGTGTGGGTGTTCTGTGAATTCTCTACGAGACAAAGACCATGGTGGTGGTCTGTGATTAAGAATAAGATGATACTAGAATAGTATCGTGCGATATGAGATTCTCTGGCCAGTAGAACAGGTTCTGTGGAAGTCCTGAGGGATTGAGTGCCTCCTGTGTGAGATGATCTCTCTCAGGCATGTGAATGGAAGCCCTGAGGGATTGAGTGCTCCCTGTGTGGATGATCTCTCTCAAGTAATGGACTGATAGTCTAAGGGATTGAGTGCTCCCTGTGTGGATGATCTCTCTCAGGCAGAGGATTTGGAAGCCCTGAAGGATGAGTGCCTCCTGTGTGAGATGATCTCTTTCAGGCAAGTGATTGAGCGGAAGTCCTGAGGGATGAGAGCTCCCTATGAGGATAGTCTCTCTCAGGCATATGTTTGTGAAAGTCCTGGACGTGATTGCCCTGTGTGGATGTTCTTTCCCAGGCCAGTGTATATGAAAGCCCTGGAGGTGATTGCCCTGTAAGGATGTTCTTTCCCAGGCCAGGCTATGTACAGATATGTTGTATCTCTAAGAGAGGGCCTCCCGAGGGGATGAGAGCCTAGAGCCTCTTGGATGAGCCATATCTGGATGAGTTAAGTCCTGAGTGGTTGACTCAGGCCATGCTTGTTATAGTTCATGAGGCAGTGCCTCTCTGGTATGATAGTGTCCAGTAGTTGATACTCTGTGATGGTATCTCTGTGAGACGATTGTGAGACGACTGTGAGAGCCAGTGTAAGGTGTTACACCTCTGTGATTGATAGTGTCCAGTGATGACACTTGTTGATGCTACCCGGTAGCCGGGTTCTGAGAGCCAAGATGATGTCCTAGGCCTTATTTCTAGTTTTGTATATGTGTATGCTTGGAGGTGAACTAGGGTAAGGGAGGATCTCCCAGAACCCTGAGTTTACTGAGATGTTTATCTCACCCCGTGTGGGGTTGTGGTTTTCAGGTGCTTCTTCTAGAGGAGAGGAGCAGTCACGGGGCAGGAGGCCCTAGTAGAGTGGCTGACATGGAGGAGGGCTGCAGATAGAGAATATCATAAGAGTTATGTGTTCTGTCTTGTACTCCCTGTGTAGGGAAAGGGTGTATGTGTACACCCATGGTGTTGTACATATTATGTTGTAAGACCACAGATGTGGTCTAGATTCTAAAATGTATATGTACAAAACCTTATGTTGTTATGATGGGATGTTTCCTCCTGTTTATCTGTGTTTGGTTTTGTATCTGCCTATGTTTTATGTTTGTGTTAACTGGATCAACAGGGGCTTGTTTATGATGTTATGTGGTATGTTTCATGTTCCATGCATAATGAAATCAAGAAATTTGATTCTATCGCTTCCGCACTGTTTTTACATGACGCTATTTGTGTGATTATGGTATTGTTGATGTTAATACACCGGAGACCTACGGGGTGTTACAATCAATAATTATTTCATGAGATTTGAATACATTTTCCTTATGAAAAACAAATAGAAAAATGAGGACATATTTGAATTTGTATTCTGATTATCTGTTATAATCTATTGTACAAAATGTCTATGCTAGTCTTTGTCAATTTCCTATAGTGTCATATTTACAGCCTCTTCAAGTGAGAAGTTACAAGTTGGAGGGAATCTTCACTACAAGGCATTGTGAGGCCACCCATCCTATGCAAAATTTATAGCGTGTGTTATTTATAGCCTCTTCATGATTAAATACTATTCCGGGGTGAGAGTGTATTAATGCAAAATTTATTGGGTAATGATAAAAATTACAGGGTTGGCCATTAGTCCAAACAGTCAATAATAAACTGTCAAAGAGCATAAAGGAATGTATGGCTTTTGTTCAATTCAAGCTTCAGGAAACCTTCCTTTCATCTTTTGATTTTGGACACACTAGTACTTATTACACTTTTACCTTTGTTTACAGTCCTTGGAAAATACCTCTTTGTTATTTTTTTACTATTTTTCTATATTTTACATTCCCTATAATTTCATCACTGGTCATATACTTAGTAAGTAGGAAGTAATCAGCCAAACAAGAAGAATCTATCTTCATATTTGGAAATCTTGTCTTTTGTCATCTTTAGGTCAGGACTGAAAACAGAACTTGTTGAGTAATGATATTGATGCCAAGAACAAATGAATAAGATAAATGATAAAGATGAAGGAATAGAAAAGTAACTCAAGAATTTATACTGGTTCACTTCTCAACAGAAGCTACATACAGTTTCTTCTAATCAACACAAGATTAGAGTTCCACTATTATAAATTCCAGTTCTTACAAGCTTTACAACAAATTCTCTTTATCAACACTAGATAAAGAATAAAAATCTAAAACCCTATTAGACTTCTAATGAACAAGAACTAGAGAACATTACTCTGTTCTTCCCTAGATAACACTACTCTAGCCCAAGCTTCAAAGAACCCTTTTACAATAGCATCAAATAACAAACATTACAAAAACAAATTTACAACCACAGATAATGGAGAGAAACAACCTGATGATCCGATGAATATGAATGCATATGAGTTACCAATCAGAGTTGAATGCATAAAAAGAATTTCAGAACATGATCTCCATTAATCCTTTGAAATTTCTCGCCCAAAAAATCATTCAATACCCATGAAGATTAAAGAGTGGGACAAGAGCTTAGTTAACCCAGAAAATCACTTTCTAACTCTTAGAAGGCTTGTGTATATTCAGAAAATTCGAAGTTATCAAGTTAAATTTCAAGCCAAGCCTCCTTTCTATTTATAACAGCTTTTTGTAACAACCTGTAATCGATTACACACGCAAAATAATCAATTAAAATAACTTATGTCACTACTACAAAAGGAGTATTCCACGACGTGCGACGGTCCTTAAAAAACCAACATAGTAAATTAACCGGTGGCAATTTTGTAATTTTTTGAAGATTACTACAAAAACGACGTCGGTCCTCTACATGCCCGTCGTTGTTTATATCATACAAAGTCGGTTATATAATAATCGTCGTAGTATTCGATTATTCAAAGTGATTCTTTATAAAATTTTAAAAACAAATTAATCCTCCCTTTTGGCTGCGCCCCAGCCCTTTGTCACAAAAATCCCCTCCATTGAAGGTCTCCCTCGCAAAGCACCGGTTTCAATCTTATA
Organism: Glycine tomentella; assembly: GCA_007407185.1. Classification (NCBI taxonomy): domain Eukaryota; kingdom Viridiplantae; phylum Streptophyta; class Magnoliopsida; order Fabales; family Fabaceae; genus Glycine; species Glycine tomentella. The sequence continues at coordinate 26,971 of PYAF01001148.1, read as the reverse complement.
GTCCAGAACGACAACTCACATTGCAACGAAAGCTAGTAAGCAACATTCTTCACATTGTTTCCATTGAAGAGGTCTTGTTCACTGATGAGTGTTGTTTCAGGTTAGAAGCGCTAGGGTTCCAGTTCGATCGAACGCACTAGGTGGACCTTGAAACATGTGCTTGTAGTAGTTAAACCCAAAGTGAAAGGCACGTTCCAAGCACATGCTCCAAGCTTCTCTAATGGGTATATCTCAAAATCCCTTCTTGTAATTCTTAACCTATATGCCAATTGCTTTATGCCCTATTTGTATCTAACTATAAGGTTTATTGGGTCTTCGTGTATGTGGAAGCTAAAGGGGTCTTGCTAACTCAAATCGGTCCTCTTGGTATTTGCATTTTATGGTCCAAGGTTTACTTTTAGGTACTGATTTTTCCTTACTCAACCTTTATTTATTTATTTTTTAGCTTTCTAACTTGGGTGTAAGAATTGAATAAAGATCGACATAATGGGGACAGAAACTATTGGGTGTATTTTCTGGACTATAATGTTTGCCTGGTCTCAACAACTGGAAAGGGTTCTTTCTGCTCTCCCGTATAATAACTAATTATGTTACTACTTTGTGATTCGGAGATTAATAGATGCTGGTTTTGGAAATAGATGGTGCTAGTTCTTAAACTATGTGTGACATATAAAAAGCACTTCATTTCATTGTAAAAACTGTAGTCTAGTTTCGATTTTATTTCAGAATCTTTTAGTCTAATTTGAAAGGTATATATTTGGTATAGATGCTTTTAAATTTATATTTCTTATAATATAAAATTCTTTTATACTTGGATTATGTTTGCTTAGCTAGTCAGCTACATGGTAGAAATAGTTTTATACTTGCTTGGATACTTTTTGAGAACTAGTGAGCTACTTGGTACACATATATATAGTTGAAGGTTTTAGATATCATTTTCCTTGTTAGTGTTGGATTCTTTGCAGGTTCTTTGATATGTTATGTGTGGTTACCTGTGATTGGTGTGAGTTTTTGCTAGTGAAAGAGAGATTGAGAATGTGATAGGGTGCCTTTGTCTTTTGTATGTGATATGATTATTTGTGGTTTTAATACTACTTCCAGCTATGCTACAAGTTTAACATCCACACTCATTATTGGAGGTTATTTATTATTGTAATTATGGTCCTGGTGGTTTTCATTAGTGAAATTGGGAAAATACATATAAAAAAATCACGTTCAACTAAATTAGCAATTGTACCATGGGTTCATAGTCGTTTAATATTTAACAAGAGTATTGTCCAGTATGGTGGGTTGTAATGTACAGAAAAATATTGTGTTGAGCTGTGTGAGGAAGGGTAAGCATGCGTGACTGATGAAATGGGTCATGACTCATGAGAGTGCTGAGCTCATAATACAGTTGGTAGAGACTAGAGTGGTGAGTTTTTGTTTGGGGGAAGCAAGAATGTGATTCCATATTAGAACATTGGGTAATTCTGTTTTCTGTTTTGCACACACTACCCATACCAGAAAAAGATGCCCTGCATGGAACCACATGACATGATGGGTGTTGGATAGGATGAAGTTAAACCAAACACAAAAACATAATTGTACATTGGGGACTCATGAGTGAGGGGTGGGGGAGGGGGAAGTAGTGGTCCTATATTTGCATATACATCTTAGTAAAAACAGCAATGTGACTCTCACCTTTCAACCATTTGAATTATTTAGTGTCAATCTTGGTCTTTTTCACTAGGTGAAGTTGTTGTATTTGTCCTTGCTAGTGCTTTGTGAGTGCAGTAAAAAAAAAAAGAATTGTAAGAGGAATGTTAATTTGTTACACCCATTTTGAAGAAAACAAAGAAGATATTTCCATTTTATTTGATGTTAAAGTATGCAAAGACATGTCAACTATGTACTTTGGGTCACAAATGGTGTAAGAGACTTGAAATCATAGATATACTAACTGAGGTTTAGATCTGTCATGCATGTTCGACTCTCAGTTTTATTCTTTGGAGTTGATTTAGATTCGGATATAGGATTTTGCAATATATGAACCCATTTAATTTCAGTGTATCCATGAACCCTCAAATTCGTTTGGGCTGGATCTCAATTTAGGTGCAGGCATAGTACATATATGTAGAGGTTAGCTTAATTGAACAATGCTTAAAAGATCAAATAAACTATATTTATTATATTCTTCAAATGTCAAATAAAATATTAAATTGGTTACAAATTAATCTGCAAATTCATTGTAGGACAATATGACAGTTTTAACTATCAAGGCAATTGGCAAGTCAATAATTTTCAAACATAAAAACTAAAATAAGAGCATATATGCCGTAAAAGAAACAATTAAATTAGAAGGACTACAGATAACTATCATGTTAGTTATATATATGAAATTTGTCCACAATGCATGTTAAATATTACAAAACAATATTATTGATTACTCTGTTATCCTTGTTATCTTTGGTTAACAATTGCAAGAGACCAGTTGTTAGGGCTGATTTTGATGCCAAAGTTGCTTGTAGTACACTGACATCCTGCACCAACATTGAAACTTTACATAATCTAAGTCTTGCTTGCTTACCTTGTAGTAGTGTGTGGTGTGGTTAGGAATAGGAGGCTTTGGATTCTGGTCTTGAATAGAAACTAGGCCTGCAAAAGAGAGTGAGTCAGCTGAAATGCTATCTTCTGCATCATGAGATTTTTTAGAGGAGGGTTTGTTTCCTTGACGTGTGCCCAGTGATTTATGTTTGGGTCAAATTTATTATCTAGGTTGAAAAGGTATATATAGGTGAAAGAATGTTTTTATTAGAAAAAATAATATTAAATTATATAATAAATTGTAGATAAATTAAATTAAGATTAAATTTAAATGGATGATGATTAGTGGTACAAGAAGTATCTATACGACATATAAACAAAGTTACTTAATTGGTGCATTTTTATTGGAAAATAATTTGTATTTTATTTTATGTGTGATTAGTTATGCAAAATTTAATTATAGAGAACAACTCCTTCAGATGTTTGGTAGAAGAGTTATTTTAAGAATCTTGAGTTGGGAAGAATTTATGCTTGGTATAAATTCTTTTAAAAATATATTATAGTAAACTAACAATCTCATGAATATTTCTAATCATATTTCTTAACAAATGTTTTACGGGAAGCAGTAGGAATTCAATATTCTTATAAAGTGAAAAGGTTTTAATCATATTTTGCAAATATTTTGAAGAATCTTTTAAACATATCAAACCAGCTGTTGCCACTTTCTTAAATGAATAGTTTTCAGCAGACTGGATTTTTTTTATCTTGTCTTTTATGTAGGTAAGAATAATATAGTTTAAGGAGAATTCTATAGCAAGTAAAATCAAATTAATCTATTAAATTTGTTAAAAAATATAAATAATTAAAGTATGTGAATTTGTTTAACAAATGGCTTGAATTATAAAATAAGCTGCCTAATAAGAGTTTGTGTTGTCTGAAGTTTATCATCATCCCTGTGGGGTTTTCATGACCATTTGGCCCATTGATACACACAAAGAGGAGTCTGCATACTACTTGTGGATATTATACAACAGTGGTGTGATACACTTAGAGCTAGCTTAATCCTTTCTTGATGTCATTTTCAAACCTCAATTAGGTTATATATGTGTTTATTGTGACTATATATGTCCCTTAAATAGTTACATGATGCATCCCGAACTATATTTCCTCGAGGATGGTGTGTTGGTTGATAATAATTTGCTATTCCAGTTTATTTAATCTTCCTTTTTATGAAAGGTGAACACAAGGACTTGACCTGCATTATTTGCTTGTTGGTTAGATCCATGGCCTGCATTATTTGTTCCTTTTTTCATTCTAAATTTTTATAATCATCATGTTGTTATTCCCTACTAGATTATTATCATGTTCGTTTTTCCAAACAATTATTTCATTGTAGATATTTTATAGGCTGAATTTTCCATTTCTGCCTCCCTGTGGAATAATATAAACAAAATTATCCAACGATGATACAGGAAAATAAATGAATTCAATTAAAGGTTCTAAGGGTTATTCCAAATGATGATTATGTTCACCATTTTAAATTGTTGTTTACATCAATTACTTTGTCCTGATTTTTAGTTTTTAACTCACTAAATAGTCTTGTTTTTTGTACTTGGTTACTTGATTTCCTGTGATTAAGTTGCATAGTGTTGAACTTCAGAGGAGTAAAACTTGGGGGTTTGAGTCCTACACTAGTCACTACGGGGGAAAATCACACTTTTAAACTAATTTTGTTTAAGTAGCACCTCACTAATCACTTTGTCCAATTTCATGTATGAACGACCATCGGGACTAGTGTCCTCCTCACTAATCACTTTTATACGATTCTTATATTAGTTAAGAAATTCCAAACATTAGGGGCCCAATTTAGAACCATAAAATAATATAAGGGACCATTCTTATATTTTAGCCTATCATTAATGTTGATCTTAAAAGCTATCTGAAGGGGGGAAAATCACCCTTGTACACAAAATACTGATCAAAGAGGCAAGGCTAAGAATACTGATAAAAAATGATATGCAAGACATTAAGGACTGGCTGCTCTTGCATTAAGGATTTAACAGCTAAATGCTAACCACCAAAATACTAAAATCTGGCATTGGGTCATTGCTTTGCACTGATCTTGAGACAGAGGACATAACTTTAATGCCCACTACTACAAAAAAGGCTTTCTACATCGGTTATTTACCCCTTTCTACGTCGGTTGTACAACCGTCGTAGTTGTAGGTGTCGTCAATAAATCAAATTTTTAAAGGCGGGTGACGACCGTCTTAGAAAGTCATTTTCTAAGACGGTTGTATTGGACAACCGTCTTAGAAAATAGCTTTCTAAGATGGTCTTTAATAGACAACCATCTTAGAAAGAGCCATTCTAAGACGGTTGTTATGTCACAACCGTCTTAGAAAACGTCTTTCTAAGACGGTTCTCAACCTACTAACCGTCTTAGAAATCCATTTTCTAATACGATTGTGACATAACAACCGTCTTAGAATGGCTTTTTCTAAGACGATTTTGATCTAACATCTGTCTTAGAAAATCTCTTTCTAAGACGGTTGTTAATTAATGACCGTCTTAGAAATCTATTTTCTAAGACGGTTCTTAATTAACAACTGTCTTAGAAAGAAATTTTCTAAGATGGTTTTTAAGCTAAGGACCGTCTTAAAAAGCGCCATTCTAGGACGGTTACTACATAATAACCGACTTAAAATGCCAGTTTCTAAGACGGTCCTAGTCTTAAGAACCGTCTTAGAATGACACTTTCTAAGACGGTTCTTACTTAACAACCGACGTAGATTCATTTTTTTTAATTTAATTTTGTCCAAATTTTTTTACATACACATAAAAGTAGCTGCAGTCATGTAATGAACTATTAATGGACCATACGAATTATATAAAAATAAATATAATTTCATTAGCAAAATTAATCTCAAGATTTTAATGACAAACAGTAGAATAGGATAAAATTATAACATCTATAACATTTTGTGATGCTAATTACAATGGGTAAAAAAAATCTACAAAACAACATATATGATTCTAATGTCAAATGATCTTTAAGAGAATGATAATTGTTTAACTATTTTTTACATCTAAATGGAAAGAACTCGTGATGCCTTTCTCCAAATCAGTAGTAGCTACCTTCTCTGTGAGATGTAGTGCTCTGCTGATAATTGTTGCCTCATCATGAGTGAGTTCACCTCCTGTACCAACATTAAATATGGTCAAGAAAATGACATTAAGTGATAAAACTAACAATTAATATGTCACTTAACAGCTAATAGTAATAAATTGCAAAAAAATACTGTAGAAGCATATTACCGAATGTGATAATGCTTTAGGTGGGCCCAAAATCCTTGCAAATGACGTGTGGATAATTGCAGCATCATACTAAAGATGAAATTAACGCAGATCATCAAGCATGGTTTGTACTAACGCAATTTTAGTGGCATAAATTGTTTCAAATTACCATAATAAGTTTATAGAAACATAGGATTGTAATAATAGAATTATAAAGATGACATCTCAAATTAATGTTAAGATTTAAGACTTATGAAAGCATGCACCTCAGTTTTAATTCCCAAAGCATCCAAATTGATATGTGGATAATAAATTTTTCTAATTACATTTGAAACTTCACAAATTGTAGTCCTGCCTCAACCCATACTATATATACAGTACTTTTGTTGCATAGGCATTATAGGAAAACTAAGTATTTCAAATTATGCTTACAAGTTCCTTCTCCGGTGCTTGTGGAAGTGCCTTCTTCAACTTAGCACGAACGGTTACGGGATCTGCCTCCGAGATGACCTACAAAATATGCACAATTAGTCAGACAAGGCTTGTGAATGCCGTCAGAAATTTTAATACTGCCACAATTCAACATAAAGAGTTATGGAAATAGTTTCCCTTATTTTATTTGGTTACTGATTTCAAGTATTTTCAATATACTGATTCATGCACAGGTTGATAGTTTCAACAATTGGCTATGCTTTTAAATTAACAATGCAAATATGAAACTTGATAATCACAAGTGATTAGAGAAGCACAACATATGTACTTGCTGAAGTGGAGAAAGACAACTTTGCCAGGCTACAGGAGAATAAAAAAATATAACCAAACAAGATATGTACTTGCTGAAGCTAGCATGGCTAGTTTCTAGACAAAGATATCTAGAAGGAACATATATAATTATATGCACAGGGTGATCTTTTACAATTTTATATATATCCTTTTCTTGTGGAGGACCCCAGCAAAAAGACCCCATAGTAAAATCTCAACTATTACAAAGGCCAGTGTACCCCACCTTTTGGAATGAAACATGATATGCATTAAAGCTTCACTGGCGTCAACCTGCATATTAAGTTACCAAATTAACTAATCAAGTACGAGAAGGTATTTACAGTGACATCAATGTCTCCCTCCACCAAAAAAAACTAGCAAAAAGACCCCAGAATAAAATCTCAACTATTACAAAGGCCAGTGCCCCACCTTTTGGAATGAAACATGATCTGCATTAAAGCTTCACTGGCGTCAACCTGCATATTAAGTTACCAAATTAACTAATCAAGTGTGAGAAGGTATTTCCAGTGACATCAATGTCTCCCTCCACCAAAAAAATGCAGTTGTAACAAATTTAGGAATGCTGATGTTAGTATTTAGGAATAGCAGTTTAGTTCTAAACCCAAAGAGAAGATTACAAAAATCTAAGATGGGGAATGCTAACTCTAATGGTAAAAATTAATCTTCAAAGGAAAAACAAGTTCGAACTTAAATTTTCAAAGAATCATTGGGAACCAAACATTACCAAATTATTTTTGGGAGAATGCCAATAGAAACCCTGGATAACTGCTGCGAAAATGTCTAGGAATGGCAGCGGGGCAGGGCGGGAGCGGGTATTGCATTCCCCGTCCCCGCCCCCAAACCCGCTCCCTGCCCCCGCCCCCGTTCCCCGCCGGGTTTTAAAACCCATCCCCATCCCCGCCCCCGCTTGGGGTCGGGTTTTCCCCGCCCCGTCCCCACTATTTGATTAAAATTTAAAAAATAAAAAAAATAATATAACTTTTTTTATTAAAAAATCGGATAAATATGAGATCATAATTTTAAAATTACAAAACAAAATCAATCAATTCAATTAAAAAAAATTAGAAAATAATATTTTTTTTATTTTTTTAATAATTTATTAAGGGGTGGGGGGCGGGGGCGGGGCGGGTATCAGTAACCCCATACCCGCCCCCGCCCCCGCTTTTGGCTATCGGGGAAAACCCGAACCCAAACTCGAAAAATTCAGTTTTTCCCCATTAAAATCGGGACGGATTCGGGTGGGTACCCACGGGTTCGGGTTCCGCTGCCATGCCTAAAAATGTCACAAGCTGCCAATGCATATACAACAAGAGCATTCATTCCCATCCATTGCAGTAAAACTGTAGGCTTTCTGAGATGTTCTATGTCAACCTGCAAGAAAATATGTTTTGATGAGGTTGCAGGTTTTTAAACATTTGCCAGTGATTACAGTCATTTAATTCGCTTGAACAATTACAAATAGCATCAGGCAATACAAGTCAAGCCAACCTATGTGTTAGAAATCATGTAATTGTAGTAATTATAGTAAATAATGTAAATAGGGCAGATTATATATTTATGTAATATTTTTAATTAGAGTAACCGTATATTTTTGTAATTAATTTTAATTCCCCTTGCATTTATGATTCCTAATATAAATATATGCTTCAATGTCTAATTCAGCAAAGAATTCATCCATATGCTCTCTTATTTTCCTCCCTAATATCATGGCCAAAACCTCATGAATATCATTGCCCTAAGACAATTTCAAGGCACTATGGCTAAATATTTGGCAGATGAATGCAAGACATTCGATTCCACTACCTTTGTTGGCATCTCTCACCCTACATCTCTTTGCACATGACTCATTATTCACTAATGTATTTTTATTAGGACCGTTAAATGACAAAAGAATCAATGAATGACGATGGGTGTAACACTTTAGAATTACACTAGTGTAATTTGATCTCTATCCTGTGTGTGTGTGTAAGATCTGGCTATGACTTGATATTTACAAAATAAAATTCAAGTTGCATATTCATACAAACAATAATGGTAAAGCACATAGCTATAAAATTATTATTATTAATCACAATTAGTGGCAACATCCTAATATATATCTTATACGTTCTATTTGGACTATCAAACTTGAGGCCAAGCTTAAGTAGTGTAGATACAGAGTTTGGAATTGCCAACAGAAGTTGCGGTCTGGACTCTATCAGATATTAGGAACAGAATGTCACTATTTTCTTTCTCTTTATTTTTTTTGTTGTATTGTGTGGGTTAACAAATGGGCTCAACTATTGGTGGAGTAGGTGATTAACCGCATGAATACCAGCCTACCACCTTTTGCTCATCACGGGAATGTTCATTTGCCTATTATCTCTTTTTTAAACTAGGATATAGATTATTTCCACTTACAACACAAGGATTAACTTACAATGTAATAGATAGCAGTCAAGACTAAGGCTGATGCCCCTACAGTGATACACATGTAGCTTAATGTGTACAGTGCTTTTTGACGAAGGCATTCCTGAAAAACTATATAGTTGTTAGAGAATAGAACCATTACAGGGAGAACCTCCAGAAGAAACAACCCAGCAATAAACATAAGGAAATTGGAAAGAAAAGGGACACAAAATAAACAGAAGGATTGCTGTTGGGGAAAGGTCTTCTCTCATCACTACTCACCCAATAACAGAAATGTTATGCAGCTACTATACATAAATTTCTGCAACCACTACTATATAAATTGTTCATTCATTCCTTTATTATAAGTTTCTAGTATTTTATATCAACAATCTTAATAATATAGTATGCTATAAATGTGCAGTTCAGGGACATCAGCTGCAGAGCCTAAAATGATGACATTAATTGTGGAAGAGCTACAACGCCATAGCTTAGTGTACAATTTTGTCACGCCAATCATAAACCAGTTAATAATAATAGTAACATCCCCACATTTTTTAATTTCTTATTCGCCTTCATTATGCGTACCTACAATCCTATATATTAATTATTCAAAAAAAAAAACGAGAGAGAGATAAAATGTAACCCCATTTCGGATACATGAATTGTAAGACACTAATTTTTTTATACTTGGAGAAAAATCTTTCCAGAGTTATGCTAACATATTTCTGGAAAAGCCTTCTTCCCTATTTCCAATTGGCACGTATGAGGTATTTGCCCAAGTGACCCTAGTTTCAAAGCCCAATAAGCCCAATGTAGGTTCTCAACCTTTTTTTTTTCCTTTCTTTTGGGCCTGTGGACATCAAGTGACTAATCGAAAACGTTTTTTTCTTCCTATTTTTAAATAATGGTCAGGAGATGCTAGCAAGACAAGAATGTTGTGGAGAGAGAAACCTATGCCATTGCAATTTTCACGTGCTTTCATTTTGTGCAGCGGTCTAATCTAACCTTTGTAAAGGTGCTATTTCTTCACTAGCCCAACAGCAAAATATATAATTTTCAGGTGCTTTCATTTTGTGCATCTTTCCCTAACCTTTGTAAAGTGTCTGTGATTATGTATCTTGACTTTCATTTATTTTTGCAAATATAATTATGTAACTTAGTCTTTAAACTATGTTGAATCTAGTATCTTGGTAATTTCAGTCTAACCCACCTGCTCTAGTAGTGTCTATGTATTTGTGTGTAGGCCAGCAAAACTGCAAAGTGTTTCTTTGTAATTCTTTCTTATTTGATAAGCAAAAGTGAATATCATGGAGAGAATGTAACCAAAGTCAACACAAGGTGTATCAAACTGGTCACATAAGAAAGTAAATACAGATTGTATTTGATATCTCAATTCACAGTAGCGAATAGCATAACAGCCAAGCAAGATATACATACATACATACATACATATACGTGTACATACATTATAGAAAGAGCCCTGTAGCTTATCACTTAATTAGGAAGATCCCAATAACATTAACACTTTCAAGATATATAACCCAAAAACTAACTCACTGACTCAAGGGGATCTAGCTTTGTTATGTACGTCCAACTCTAAATGTCCCATATGTGCAGAAAATGTGTGACATAGTAAGGGACTTGAAGAATACCAACAGTTAATCCAGATTTATCTCGAATCAAGAAATAACACCCATCAACTTCCATGAGGTAAATGCTGACTATACACTTAATTAGCTATAAGCACTTAGAGACATGGCTTAAGGTTAAGGACCCTGTAGATCAATCTGAAAGCATGACATCAGTATTGTCTCTTCCTCACCTTAAGGATCAACAATAGTCATTGTCAATATTATTTATATTTTGCAAGACCAATCTAGCTTGTTGGACTTATTGTTTTATATGATCAGTGTACGGATTATCCCAAAATTGATTATACCATATGCAGTTGTGGTTCAAAATAAGGCTTATCTAAACTAATCCTAGAGAAGTGGTCCCAAAAGATTTCAAAAATGTTAGATACTTATCCCATTTACTTCTTAGATAATATTTTTTTGAAGTTTATTAGTACGTAGGTTAAAATAGGATATCATTGGTTAGACTATAAAAGTGCGATAAGCAAAAGGGTGAGAGGGGAATTAAATTTTTTAAAAAAAAAACATATACACTGATTTTTTTTTTAATAGAGTAGTAGTTTAACAATTTAAATCTGTAACTGCATACAAACAACTCAATACCATTCGTACTGCCCAAACCATGCTATAACAAGAGAAATGGATCTTCAGAAGGATATAAATGATTCGAGACAAATTCAAGAAAATAGCATACTAAGGATAAGATTTTCAGAGCAAGAGCTTGTTAACATGGAGGAAGAAGCAATTGATGTTAGGGAAAGATGGCTTGAGGCAGACAATGCAAGTGAGATTCTGTTGGGAATTTTAAAAGGCCTTTTAAGTAAACTCCAGATTTCTAAGGATAATCTAAAAGATGCTGAAGATAAACTAACCTTTGCCAATTCTGAGGTCTCTGTTTTAAGTAATAAGGTCTCTTCACTTGAGAAGCAGCTAAAAGAATATGAATTTCAGCTACTAAATGCAAAGGCCTCTGCTGATGAATATCAAAAGCAATATAATGTTAAGTGTTCTGAAGCAAGAGACATAGGGAGTATTATTGTTGAACTAAAAGAAGTTGTATCTAATGCGGAAAGTAGGGCTAATACTGCAGAAACTACCTGTAACTTATTGATAGAGACTAATTCGAAACTCATAATCATACCCTTCCACTTGCCTTAATTCCTCGACCACTTCCAATTACTCAGATTTCACAAAGTTTCATGTACATCTCATCTCTATAGACAGATTGATGTCGTGGTATAGGATAAACATCAATTTTATAGTGCACATGCATATTTTACCTTGCCTTTGGGGTATGAACTTTACTTCTTTCATATTCAAGTGTTCATGTGCATAAGCACAGTATGAGTGACAGGACTAAGCATTCTTTTCCTTTAATTTTCCGCTTACTTATATTTTTTTATTAGCAAAGATAATATATATATATATATATATATATATATATATATATATATAAGAATAGGACACAGTACAAGAACTACTGCAGAATACAAACAAGCAAAACCAAAACCAGAACTAAGGTGGCTTAAATCACAAAAGAGAAAGCCAACTGAGTTCTAGCTGAAGCTACGACAGTAGGGAAAATACATGGCAAACTCCCCTGCAACCCACTGCCTACAGCTGAAAGATGCCAAAAAGCCACCAAAAAACATACATACATCCAATCCAAACCATACATAAGGCCCCCCTATCAAAACAAAAAACCTTCTCTAATATGGCTAGACCAATGGTAGAAAGGGATCACGAATCCTTTCTCCAAATTAGCTAGCCAAGACCAGCAGAAGAAGGATTTTTCCGCTTACTGAATAAGATTTATTTACGTTTCTAATCTGTGTCATCATGCTGTGGGTTCTTCCTATTTACATTTAATTTTACAACGAAACTAACTTGATTGAAAATTCTGAGTAAGAAGTAAGCTGTACTGTAACACACCAAGTTGATGCAGTGCCCCATGCATGTAGTTTTTCCAGTATTCTTTTTCAAAATATTAATGATCTTAGTTGGAGAAGAAATACAGCATGTAAAGTGTGTAAAAGAGTTACGTACACTCATATTGGAAGTGAACAGGAGAAACATTGTGAAAAAGGATCATACCTGAATAACCCAATTGAAGATGTCGACACCCACTCAAGAGACGGAGCAAAATGAAGAACGAACCTAGTGCAAATCCAGTCACCAAAATGAACGAGGTCAGGAAACGTTGAGCGAGGGTGGAGAGAGTGTCTGGAGTTTAGGGCACAAATTGGGACCAAAATGAAGACATAACACACAAAACGCCGCCGTTTTTATTTTTCCGTTTTCATTTAAAATTTTTGAAACACCAAAACTAAGACGGTTAAACTAAAACCGTCGTCGTTTTTAACTAACTAAGACGGTTTCGACATGAACCGTCTTTGAAATCCACCGCCCCCCATTCTACGACGGTTCCGCGACAACCGACTTAAATACGCCGTCGTAAAATGGGGTTTTTTGTAGTAGTGGCCCTATATGAAAACTCTAATATCAACAATAGTTCAAAAGCCTAATTTTTTAACAATGAGATTTTATTCACAAATAACAAACAATCTTGTTTCCTCATTCTTGACACTAGACTAAGATGTGCATGAATAGTGATTATCAGTTTGTAGAAGTAGCCAACATACCAAAAGGCTATAAGCTACCAAACATTATTTTCTATAGTGATCCACTATAGATATGAGTGTAACTTTACACCAACCGTAAACAAGAAAATGCCACAATCACTGTAGAAATTAAGGTTTTCCACTTGAAGTAAATTTTTAAGACTGGTTCCACCTATCATCTATTGGTATAAGGCTTTTGCTATTGTAGTTTGGACTGGTTCCACAGTCCACATGCATGGTTCACCAAAGGTGTAGAAGTATTTACACATAATTAAATCTTTCATTGTTTTTTTGTTATTATCTATGTTTGATATGATCCTTATAGGCACAAGACTTAAAAAATAGAATGATGCAATCTTAAGGAATTTGGAAATTTACTTTTTTTCATTGTACAGTACATGTATCTTTAGATCAACTTTCATATGTAAACTAAACTAAATAGAATGATGGACCACATCATGTGAATAAACACGATCAAGAAAATAGAGGTAATAAGTAAGAAAGTCTGCCTTGGCCAATTTATCTAAGTTAAATTTATGCTTTTTATATTTACTCATCTGGAAATGGGGACCAAGGGACTCTAAATGCTCTCTGAATTTTAAACGTAAAAAGTTTACATGTCATTCTAACAAATTACTTCTCAAGGAATTTGTTGAGTCTCATACTTGCAATGCATTTTTGTTAAGCCTTTTGATGGCAACTAAAACAGAATTCCCATTCCCATCAGCAGGCTTGATTGTACCGTTACACACACTTCCAAATCCACCTGCTCTTATCTTAAGAAGCCTGCTGAAATCACTCGTTGCACGCTTGAGCTCTGTGAAGGAGAAGTCCCTCAAATTGTGACCCTTCTCCTCATACAGTTCTGGTATACCGCGAGGAGATGCAGATTAGCATGAAGAATTGGTGTCCCTTTCAATTTTTAGTTGCTCGAGTTTCTCTTGGTCTTTCAGTTCAGGTGCTGACCTTTTCTTACTGCTCCTAGATTTTTCTCTCAAATAGTAAAAGCACTTCATTGCATAAACAATCAGCTATGATTCTTATGCACAGTCTCTGATCAACCTGTTATCAATTCAACAAATCACAAAAAACAAATGATTGTCAAGAATAAAACCCATAATATGATTACCACCTAGAAACATAAGTAAATAAAAACTAAATAGCCCAAATCTAAAAACAACGTAAAAAACATCCAAAGGAGGAAGCTTAATTCAATTACTTGGAAATCAAAAATCAAAATCTGGTCCAACATTGCTCCATTTTCCTTCATTATTTAATGGAAAGAAAACAAAGCAAAGCAATCTTCGAATTCTAACACTCAAAATCAGTACAAAATCATCTAGCCAAAAAACATTAGGTAGTTTTCTAATAGTTTACATTCCATATTTAGCAATTTTAACAATTTAAGATCTGCTGCTTGTCAATGTGTGGCACAGTTTTGTTTGCTTGTATGAGGGCTCCACAACCCACTCCCTCCCAAATATCTAAGTTGCAGTCAATGGTTCAACTGTAAACTGTCCATTGTGATGTCTGAGCCTTGTTTTGTTTAACCATTGATTTTGAATGTGTTGAGGACCTTTTCGTTTAAGCAGTGATAATTGACAAAGTATGTTTTTGTTATGAGGACCTTTCAAAAACAACAAATGTTTAGATTGTCACTCATCATTTCAGTAAATGGAATGTAAACTATGCTATATAATGAAATTGTAGTTTCATCCTAATTTGAGGATGCAACTTAATATGGTCTTAACATCAGAAAGGGCTATTTATTTTGTTTGCAGGTACTTGTTAGTCACCTTGTTGCAAGGGACGATAGTCACCGTCGAAGCCTACATTCTTTGAGGAGTCTATCACAGTTGTGGATTCCTTTCTGTTGCCATCAATGAGGTTGCTATTGTTGTTTATGCCCACTATACGAGGTTTGTGTGTCTTTTGTACACTTTTTTGCGTATCACACTTACTTGTTGTAACATTTGTTATACCTTGTTTTAAAGTTATTTCAATTTTTAGTGAACCTTAGTGTCCCGTTCGAGATTTAGTACAATGATTAATACAAATAGTTTGGATTAATCATTGTATTGAACCTTGAATTGTCCATTTGGACAGTTTGGGAAGATTTTATTTTTGTACCTAATTCATGTGTTGAAGTGAAGTATGGTTTGTTTATTTTGATTAAATTTTGGATAAATGCATCTTGCTTTGATCTCTGGGTGCACATATGAGATGTGATGACTTCGTGTCACTAGTTTCACTTGGTGTACTTGGAGTTGGAGGCGAAATGCTGCCAAAATTTTGTCAAAGTGGACAACCCATAGTTCACCTTGACACATGAAATAGGTACAAAAATTTTATCTTCCTGAATGGGATAGGGCCACACCTTGAATGAAGTACGTGAAATGCTTTTTCATGATGGATAACCTTGTTAGTATACCAGGAGAGTAAACATGGATCGCAGTTGGATGAACAAACTACGTATCGCTGAAGACTATGAGAATGGGGTTGAATACTTTTTGCAATTTGCTGAACTTAATGCACCACCATTGGGTGGTAAATTCTTCTGCCCTTATGTTAAATGTGCAAATGGAAGATGACAGTCATTGAATGAGATTAGGTCACATCTTATATGTGAAGGCATAATCCAAAGCTATACTAAATGGATTTGGCATGGAGAATTGTCAGACGTGCCATCAATGTCTGAAAATATATCTCATAACAACGTACTTGGGTGTCGGTTGGAAGAAATGATTCATGATATCGGCCAAGAGGGTTTTCTTCAAGCACATGCACCTTACTATGACCAATTAGAAAGTGATTCAAATAAGCCATTGTATGCAGGGTGCACAACATTCACAAGGATGTCAGCTGTGTTAGCTTTGGTGAACTTGAAGGCAAGATTTGGGTGTAGTGACAAAAGCTTCACCGCATTGCTACAATTGTTGAAAAATATGCTTCTTGAAGACAACGTTCTCCCGAAAAACCACTATGATGCAAAGAAGATATTATGTCCAGTGGGTTTGGAATACCAGAAAATACATGCCTGCCCTAACGATTGCATCTTGTACAGGGGTGAATTTGCAACACTGCGCAATTGCCCCATGTGTGGGGTTTCCCAGTACAAAGTCAAGGATGACGATAGTGGTCATGATGCAACACCACAGAACCAGTCCCAACAAAAGTTTGTTGGTATCTTCCCATTATTCCAAGATTTAAGCGGTTGTTTTCTAATCAAAATGATGCCAAACATTTTAGTTGGCATGCAGAAGGAAAAGTAGCTGATGGGTTCATGCGGCATCCTGCTAATTCTCCCCAATGGAAGATGATTGATTCTTTATACCCAGAATTTGGGTCAGACCCAAGAAACCTAAGGCTTGGTCTTGCTTTAGATGGTATGAATCCTTTTGGTAGCTTAAGTACCAACCATAGTTCATGGCCAGTTTTGTTGATCATTTACAACCTCCCTCATTGGCTATGCATGAAGCGAAAATACATTTTGCTGGCTATGATGATATCTGGTCCAAGACAACCAGGCAATGATATTGATGTCTATCTGAGTCCGTTGATTGAAGACTTGCGGAAATTGTGGGTTGACGGCGTTGAAGTGTTTGATGCAAATGCCAAACAAAGTTTCTTGTTGCGTGGAATGATTTTTTGCACCATTAACGACTTTCCCGCATATGGGAATTTGAGTGGTTATAGAGTGAAGGGGCATCACGCATGTCCTATCTGCGAGAAACAAACAAGCTACCTGCAACTAAAACATGGAAAGAAAACAGTGTATACTAGACATCGGAGATTTCTCAAACCTTACCACCCTTATCGGCGATTGAAAAAAGCTTTTAATGGACGCCAGGAGACTGAAATTGCACCTAAACCGTTAAATGGGAAATAAGTTTATGACCGGGTGAAGGACATTATCACTATTTTTGGGAAGACACAAAAGAAGGAAGCGACGCAAAAGAATACCTGGAAGAAAAGGTCAATTTTCTTTGATCTTCCATACTGGTCCGATCTAGAAGTCCGACATTGTATAGACGTGATACATGTTGAGAAAAATGTTTGCGACAGCTTAATTGGAACCTTACTGAACATCAAAGGAAAAACTAAGGATGGTTTGAAATGTCGACAAGATTTGGTTGAATTAGGTATACGTGAACAATTGCATCCCATATCAGAGGGTCGTCGAGTGTATTTGCCACCAGCATGTCACACCATGTCAACAAAGGAGAAATTTTTTTTTTGTCACTGTTTGCGGACTTTGAAAGTCCCATAAGGATACTCTTCAAATATCAAGAGCCTTGTGTCCATGAAGGAGCTTAAATTGGTAGGGTTGAAATCTCACGATAGCCACATTTTAATGAAACAATTGTTGGCCGTAGCCATTCGAGGAACCTTGCCTGACAAAGTTAGGGTTTCCACTACTCGTCTATGTTGTTTCTTTAATGCAATTTGTAGCAAAGTTATTGACCCTACACAGCTGGATGACCTGGAAAACGAGGCTGCCATTGTGCTTAGTGAATTGGAAATGTTTTTTCCGCCTTCCTTTTTTGACATAATGGTGCATTTAATTGTCCATCTTGTTAGGGAGATAAGGTTATGTGGTCCGATTTTTTTACGATGGATGTATCCTATTGAGCGGTACATGAAGGTCTTCAAAGGTTACACCAAAAATAATTACCGACCAGAAGCTTCAATTGTTGAATGGTATGTTGCTGAAGAATGTATTGAGTTCTGTTCCGAGTACGTGGATGCACTTAAACCTGTTGGGGTTCCGCAGACCCGTCATGACTTAACCGGGGGAGGCTACGATACATGAGGCTTCAATGTCGTCACTATGACCCGACAACAGGTTGAACAAACACATTTGTATATTCTGAATAACACACAACAGGTTTTGCCTTACATAGAGATGCACAAACAACACATCACAGATCTGCACCCAAAGATGAACATGATGACGACACTTCAAGACCATAACAAGACTTTCATTAAGTGGTTCAGAGATAAAATCCTTGCAGATGAAAATGCTTCAAGAAAGTTAAGTCCACTTGCGTTGGGCCCAAACCTTAATGTCCCTACTTGGAAGGGATATGATATCAACAACTACTCATTTTACATAAAATCACAGGATGATAAAAGTTCTGTACAGAACAGTGGTGTCAGTGTTGAGGCTTTTTCGGAACACTTCGTTAGTGCAGTAGATAAAAAGCCGATTTGAGCTTCGATGCCTTACCTCGGTGTCATTGAAGAAATATGGGAAGTTGATTATAATGAATTCAGAGTGCCGGTCTTCAAGTGTAACTGGGTTAACTGAAACACTGGCGTTCATGTAGACCAATTTGGTTTTACGTTAGTTGATTTTGATAAACTGGGTTACAAGGATGAGCCTTTCATCATGGCTATACAAGCTAAACAAGTGTTTTATGTGCAGGATCCTTCAAATCCAAGGTTGTTTGTGGTCATTCAAGGAAGAACAACTGGCATAGTCGATGAAAGTCAACAACCTCCACAAGACAAACATGAGGTACCGTCATTGTTTAGGCAAATATCTGCCATTGGTGACGATCATATGGTGGATGATGAGCATGCAAATCGTACGGATCATCAAGAAGGCTTGTGGGAAAACAACAAAGCTTAAGTAAGCAATGTCAAAGATTTCGTGTTCTTTATGAAATCACATTTTTACCTTCCATTAAGGGTATTACTGAATTTTTTAATTTGCATTTATATTTAGGTTTCTTGTTAAATGATGACAACTTAATTGGTTTTCTTTTGTTTTTGCAAACAAAAATGGCAACACCACCTCGGTCCCCTCCTCCTTCAGATGAACCTTCTGAGTCTTAGTCGAGAGGGAGCAGGCAAGCAACGCGACTAAGAAGCTTGACATCACGGAACTTGGACCAGCGTAGACCAACCGTTCAAGTAAATCCTCAAACAGGGACAGGATCTAGTCCCCACAGACACAAGTTCCACAGCTACCTAGGAGTTGTAGCACGAGAAAAAATCCCTATAATCCCCAAAAAATGGAAAGATATGTTGGAAAATCTTAAGCAGCTAATATGGGACGACATATTGGTATTTCAAAAAAATTTGTTTGTTTCTTATTTGGTTAAGTCAATTAATTGTACCACAAAAGTAATACACTTCATGTGAATTTCATATGTTGGTGCAGGGAAAATTCGACATTCCAGAACCACTTCAAGTGAGGAAGAAGGTGATGTCATTTGTGGCCACCAGATGGAGGCAATTTAAGTCTTCGCTGACATGTAAATACATATATGGTGATAAATAAGGTGAAGAGAAAAACCTCGCTATTGTTAAGTATGGGCTGGATCAACAAACTTGGGAGGCATTTGCAGCAAGCAGGGAAAATCCTAATTGGCAGGTTACACAATTGGTTAACAAAATTGATAGAAGTTTTTATCAATTATTAGTCATTTTCCTTTACTTAAATGTTTAACTGGTGTCATATTTTATTTTATACACAGGGGGTTAGAAAAAAGGCCCAGGAAATTCAGAAGTTCAATGATTGCCCACACGTCCTATCTCGAGGGGGTTATGAGTTGCTCGAAAAAAGACTGATGGAAGAAAAGATCAAGAAAAGACAATAGGATACCGAAAACATCGAGAACCCTACATTGGTCGATGAGCCACCTTCTCCAATTGCAAGGCATGTTACGTGGAAGATGGCTCGAACGAAGAAGTATGGAAGGATGACATCTACAGCGAGCCAAGAAATAGCAGATAGAATAGTGAGTTAATATCATATTTTTGTGTTATATCGCTAATGTATGGTAAACAACGTTCTTATTTTTGTGGTTGTCATGTACTTGGTAATGCAGGACTCGTTAGAAGAACAAACAACACAGGGGACCTTTATTCCCCATGGTCGAAATGATATTCTAAATATTGCACTAGGAAGATCAGAGCACCCTGGTCGTGTTCGTGTAGCAAGGACTGGTGTCACCATACGCCAATATTTTGGACAGGCATCCCGTGGTTTTGCTAGTTCTTTGCCATCCATCAGTTGAGCTGATTTGTCGGACCTAGTTCAAAATATGAAAGAAGAATGGAGGAGAGAACAAGAAGAAGTAACCAAAAAAACAATTGAGAAAAAAATAAAAGAGGTTAAGGACATAATGAAAGAAGAGTTGAAGGAGGTAATCAAAATGGAGTTGTCCCAAATAGCATCACCACTGTCCCTTCCGGGTGACTTGGATTGTCAGCAAATAGTTGCACGTGTTAGCACAAAGGGGAGTTGTGCTGATCAAGCAGCCAATCCATCAACTGACGACCATGTCACCAATGTGGTACGTACCATGGGACTACATGTGGTGTGTGATCAATCTACGAAGCTGGTTGCCATGGGAAAAGTTGAGCACGGGGTGTTCACCATACATAATGTGTCTTATGCAGATGATGTCCTGAGAGTTTCTGTCAAAGAAATTATTGATGGGGATGCTGAAGTCCCTATCCCGTCATTTGAAATCAAATATGTGAGAGATACCCTTGGCACTTTTGTTGCGTGGCCCACACATCTTGTGAGGCTTGTGCCTCCCCAGGTATTCATGAATCCAGTTTTTCATTTATATTACAAGTTATTTGAATTAAAAAGTATTGATTACGTTGTGTATTCAATATTTAATTAACATGATGTGGTTATTTACAATGATAGGATTCAGAGTTGTGTGCAAAAAAATCCAATGAAGCGATTCAAAGGTCGGACACTGATTGTGGAGATGACCCATTGGGCGAGCTCATTCAGAACCTATTTGATTTTTACAAGAACCCGGTGGACTTGGTGTGGGATGGAGCTAAATTTGGTCTCCCTAATGCAGTGACATCATTCTTCATCACCTTTTCTGATGTGAACGAAATTGTTTCAGGAGACAAATGTTTGAACATTTCTAACCTACAATTGTGGATGATGTAAGTACATTACGTTTCACCATGTGCAGTACAAAATACGATTTATACACCATTTAACCTTGGAATGATGTTTTATTTCAAGCCCTAATGTGTTAAAATTAGGTTTATTGAAGAACAAACTACAAGCTTAGGGTATGGATCGATCTATGGATTTCTTGAACCTCAACCGATACACTACGCAAAGGAAAGAAGTGAAGAGTGTCAAAAATACATCGAAACATGGGTCAAGGAATCACAACGACAACTGTACCTAGGAGCTTACTTCAATGAGTAAACTAAAGTAATGTTTGGAAATGTTGCTTATATATAGTTGATAATAAGTAACAATTATATTCATTGCAGGGCCCATTGGCAACTTGTTGTGCTATGTCCTTAGTCTTATGAGGTTGCTTGGTTTTGTTCATTACATAGGAAGCTTGTTATTCACATCAAAAGAGCAATTAACAAGTTAGTTGAAGTATTTGACTAAAAAGAAGCATCTGTGTAATAGCCTAACCCCCATTCATTCATGTTTTTTTTATGCAAATTCAGGGCAATGAAGACATTGAAGCCAACATTTCGTGTTAAAACGTCTAATGTGATACCAAAATGGATTGAAGTCAAGGTTAGGCATTTAATCATTATGTTGTGGACTATTATTATTGTAGGTGTTCATGTTTGATATTGCGAAAATTCACCTATAATATTTGTGGTATGTTATTAGAGCCATTTTCAAACAGGAGGATATGAATGTGGCTATTACGTCATGCATTGGATGTGGAACATAGTCAGTGGAAATGTCAAGAGTGAATGGAACAAGGTATATTACATTTTGTATGCACCGTGTTTCAACTTTTTAAAAATATGAACTGACTACATCATTAATTATCTATAATTGGGTATATGTTGCTGTTGCTTATGTTTGATGTAGTGGTTTCTGGATGCGACACCGTTAGACATGGTGTACATAACAACAATTCGGAACAAATGGGCAGCGTATTTGTTACAAGTTAAAAAGAAGATACTAACACACCAATAGTGCTTATAGCGCAAACTAGTAGGATGTATTTCATATCAAGTTGATTGGTTATCAAACAAAATGTACAAGTAACTGTTACATGTTTGTGATTTCGCATGTTGACTTTAATTAAATGCAAATGGATATCCAATATTTCTTTATTATGAATTGTGTTCATTATTTATGTGGTAAAAAGAAGGTGCTGGAGCACTTTCGCATGCTTGTTTCTGTAGCAGCTGTTTGAAATCCACTATATGGCCTTTTAGACCGCTTTGAATGGTAGCCAACAGGTAATTTCATGGAGGAGGGTAGCTACCTGGGTGTACAAATATGTGTCAGGAGGAAGCTTAGAGCATCACTTGCATGGTACTCATTTTGTATAAAATGTAATTTCTTGATTCCTGCCTGCTGTGTAGTTATTAGAATTGAGTTTGATGATTGTCACTGATCATAGTTTGGCTTTTTTATAGGGATGAAGAAGGGTGTCAAGGGTAGTTCACCACTTCCATGGTCTGTGAGGTATGAAGTTGCAATTGGGAATGTAGAAGCTGTGGCTTATCTGCATAATGGAACAGAAAGATGTGTAAACCAGCTACCAGAAGACTGTTGATGGGCCATTAGCCAAGGACTGGAGAGGTGGAAGAGCTTCTTCATTTAACATCATTCCTAGCAACACTGGAGCTGCTTAGCTGAATATTTTATATATGTTCTTTAATTTCTTGCTGTTGAACACCAAATTTTCATTGTTTAGTCAACACTTATTTGGTTTTACTGATTCCTATTTTTCTGTGCAAGGCTGTTGGGAAATTTCTCCCTGCTTTGAATGGAAAGTTGACTGGTATGGCATTCCGTGTTCCCACCGTCGATGTCTCTGTTGTTGACCTGACACTGAGGTTGGAGAAGGAAGCCTCACATGATGTTATTAAAATGCTATCAAGTGATGACAGAATTCTTTGATTCTCCTCTAATGATATATAATGTGTATTATTGGGTCTTAAAGCAAATTTTTATTACTTGTTATTTCAAAAGGCCTCCATTTTGGGATAGGCCATTTTCAATTATATTGTCTTATATAATGTTGTCTTTCCAGGGAGGAGTCACAGGGAAATTTGAAGGGAATTGTTGGTTACACTACATAGATGATGTGGTCTCCACCGACTTTGTTGGTGATAATAGGTATAAATTATGTTAACAGCTGAAAAGTTATTGAACATAATTGCATTTTTTAAGTTCACAATTTGACATTATTCACTTTCCTGTTCCTGATTGGTCTGTTGACCTTTTTTTAAAAATTATTTTTTTGGATCAAGTAGTTTTGATGCAAAGGCTGGAATTGCGTTGAATAAGAATTTTGTGAAGCTTGTCTATTGGTATGAGATAGAATGGGGATACAGGTAATCCACCTTTATCCTTGCATGTCATAGTGGGTTAGTGTATCACTTAATCTATATTGGGGTTAATAAATTAGGCCCAAAATCTAATCACGCGAATTTCATATGTTTTATTGTTGTTAATTCAGCTAGATCTAACGGTAATACCTGCTGTGTACCTGGTGCTACATATAACGACCCCTTCTACTTTGCTTTTATTTACGTATTTATTTTTAATTGCTAAATTTTTTTCAAAAAAATAGAAAGAATGCAATTGCCACAATTCTTGGTTGTTTTCAAAAGCTAAATTTAGAACTGAAGGTTCAAATGAAAATTCCGTTAATTTTAACACAATTTTAGAAAATATAAGGGCCTTACGCGTTATTTAGATTATCTAGTCATAACATTCATATATACCATATTGTTCATCGTTTATTACATATCCTGAGTTTCATATATAGACAGTCCATGTTA
>PYAF01001147.1:57016-68279 GCA_007407185.1 Glycine tomentella | reverse complement strand
CCAAGTGCTATCAGAGATGGGATAGATGATCCCTGCAGCTAGTAGCTTCGTCACTTCCTTCTTCACCACATCAAGAATAGTGGGATTCAGCCTCCTCTGGGGTTGCCTCACTGGTCTAGAATCATCCTCCAAAAGTATCCGATGCATGCAGATGGAAGGATTAATTCCAGGAAGATCAGCAAGTGTCCATCCAATGGCCATTTTGTGGCCTCTCAAGACATGCTCCAGTGGTAGACTACTAGATATGATAACTGGAAGCTTCTGAGCATCATCTAAATAAGCATACTTGAGGTGCTCAGGTAGTGACTTCAGCTCCAAGGAAGGGGGCTAAATAGTGGAAGGTAAGGGAAGACTAGAAGCTAAGGAAAATGGGATAGTAGGGTCAGAACTTGTATCTGTACCTGGAACACAATCAGAGTGAAGTGCAGAGGAAATTTCCGCACAAATGCTACACACAGCAGCAGAATCATCACAAGTATAATTACAAGAACCAAGATCAAAGTCAGAAAAGTCAAAAGAAAGATCAGAAAAATCAGAAAGTAAGCCAGAAATATCTACACTATCTACTGCAGCATCAATGATATCAAGGAGAAAAACAGAATGCTCCTCTGCAGGATGTCTCATAGCCTCGAAAATTTTGAACTGAACAATGTCATCACCAAACTCCATAGAAACAGCTCCTGCATGCACATCAATTTTGGTCCTTGCTGTCATCAAGAAAGGTCTCCCTAGGATCAATGTGGGACCATGGCTGGAAGACTCATTCTCGATATCCAAAATGTAAAAATCTGATGGGAAGATCAGATTACTGACCCGCACCAGCACATCTTCAATAAGTCCAAGTGGAATTGCAGCACTCATGTTGGCTAAGTGGATGACAATACCAGTGGGTTTCATCTCACCAAGGTGTAGTGCTCTGTAAACTGATGTGGGCATGACATTAATGGAGGCTCCAAGATCACACAAGGCATCTGCAAAAGTAATATCTCCAATGGTGCATGGGACACTGAAAGTGCCAGGATCCTTGCACTTTTGTGGCAAGGTGGATAGTGGGATGGCATCAACAGCTTTACCCTGTATTAGTGCAGAAACATTTCTGCTCATCTTCACTTGCTCATTTCCCTTAAGCCTCCTCTTGTGGGTGCACAAATCCTTCAAGAACTTTGCTGTAACACCCCGTAGGCCTCCGACGTGTTATCATTATGATATCCGATTAGCGCTTAAAAACATGGTTTATAAAACTCAGCGGAAACACAGAATCGCTTTTCTTGATTCATTATGTATGGAATAAACCAAATCACATAAAATTCACACACCAAGCACATTTGGCACACCGCTGCTGATCCAGTTTCTCACAACATAAACATAAAGACAGATAGCTAACTTAGGTAGATTATCAATATACAACAAGTATACTCAAGAGAGAAATCTCATATACATATCAGAAACAGTTCTGTACAAACATATACATCAGAACTCACACCACATTGTGTGATACAAAAGAATATCAGCCCTCTGAGAGGGTATACAGAACTATACAAGCATCATCTGGTGTACACCCACACCATCCCTGCTCAAGGGTACAACATATAACCAAAAATAATAAAAAATGAGCCTACAAGCTCCATCTGCTGCTATCAGCCAAGTAGAAACGTCTCTACTCGGGCCTCCTACCCTGAGACTGCTCTCTTAGTCCGGAAGAGTCACCTGAAATCATAAATCCCCAAACGGGGTGAGATAACACATCTCAGTAAGCTCAGGGTCCATGGAGGCTTCTCCTCCACCCTGGCCCATTTCCATAACACATACATCAGACAATCACAAGCAAATGGCCCACTGGCCTGGCCCTCTGGCCCTCATAACAACATAAGCATAGCATACAAACATGGCAGAGCTGCCTCAACGCCTGGCGGAGCTACCTCAACGCCTATATCAGTGGGAGTCCGGAACTCCCACCTGTGCCATCCCATTGGGTGCTAACCCTTCGCATGGATGCACAATATATGGTACCTCCGAGAATAGAAGGAGCTACCTCAACTTCTAATCCCCTGGCCTGTGGGAATCAATCCCCTGGGAGCTACCTCAACCAAGAGCCAGCCATGCTAGGAGGAAACCATCATTTCCTAGGGAGGTCCATATCTATCTATTGACCAATAGATCTATCACAGTCATATCACATCACAAATCAAGCACAGATGCATACATATATCATTATGAGGATGCAACTACCGATGCATGCATCATGAAATGACCACCACTCCCGCGGAGTGTGGTGTGGCACACAAGATGGGAATTTATCCCCAGGGACACTGAACTTACCTATCAAAGGCTCACTCTGTAGTTCTTTCCCTGGTCTGTGGCTCCCGCCACCAACAGTCTCACAATCAGGGCCTAATCAAGGCATATGCAGACTCATATCAACATCAAACCAATAGACATTCAATTAGAACAAAACATAGCAGAATTCCCCTATCCTAGGGTTCAATCAAAACAAGCCCTTACTAGGCTTCTCTCAGACCATACAAGGTTCACCATGGCTGTATACAAAGCATCTGAGTCATCACAGACTCTATGCAGCTCATCTAACAGAGCATAATCTTACAACAGCCCCATGGTTCAAAAACACTGGAACGACCTAGAACTTAACCAAGGCACCATTCCACTAGCCTCACAGGCTCAACACAAGCATAATCAAAGCTCTGGCATGGCTCCAAAATCACAAGTGACTTATCACACAAGCCACAGAGCCAAAATTCAAAGTTATCTAAATCAAAAACTGAAAGCTAATCCTTCATCACTAAACCATTCTAAACAAGTTCCTTTACAGGACCCTGGGCTAATTCTAGCCCCAGCTCATATGGATCACTATTCATGGAAACCCCCAGGATCAAAATTAAATGGAGAAACTTGAGTATCTTACCTCAGTGATGACTCAAAAGACCTCAGGACAGCTTTCTCAAGCTCTAGCGTCCTTTATACGTCGTGGGTCCTCGCCAATCTCAAGTTCTCTGAGTGTTTCCTCTGAGAAATCACTCCTCACTCAAAGGGGTTTTCAAGAGCAGAAATTAAAGGATAATAGCTTTCCAAAGGGTTTCACTAAGATTAAAGGTCACAAGGAGGTGTTTAAGCTAGTATATAAGGTCCTAAAAAGCTTGGATAGTCTCCAATGGAGGCTGGGGGTCGTGGGGGAAGAAGAAACACAGCTTTTCCCCTTCATTTTTCAAGTTTTTGGCCTTAAATAGTGCCCCTGCCCGAGCTCTGGCGCGATCCGCGCCACCTCCCGTGCTATCCGCGCCACTATGTCGGTGGTCTGGCACCATCAGCGCCACTCCCGCGCCTCCAGCGCCAGCTTCCAGAGACTCTGGCGCCCTTAGCGCCACACCTGGCGCCATCAGCGCCGGCTGGGAAAACTGGCACCCCTGGCGTCACCTCCAAAGAATCTGGCGCTACCAGCGCCGTTCTGGCGCCCCTGGCACCACATTCCAGAGATCTTGGCGCCATCAGCGTGGATCTGGCGCTCCAGGCGCCACTTTGCAGTGGGTCTGGCGCGATTAGCGCCAGCCCTGGCGCCATCCGCGCCACACCCTTAAAAGGGTTTTCTGATGTGAATCCCCGCGTGACAGTGCAGGGTCAGGTGCCCAGAATGAGGGTCCTTACATTTGCATATTTTGGAATCTGTTTGATGGCATCCAAGACGGGAATGTTCACTTCCACCCTCCTGAAAGTCTCAAGTAGATCAGAATCAAGGTCCACTACTTTCTTTGGAGGAATGACTCTAGAAGGAAAAGGTAAGGGAATTTGTTTTGGTGCAGAATCTGTCTTGGCACCATCATCAACTTTTTTACTAGTACCAGCATCACTCTTAGCACCAGCCTCTGGAAGTTCTGTGCCACTCCTCAAGGTAATAGCACTCACATTCTTTGGATTAATAACTAGTTGTGCTGGAAGGTTACCAGAACCTTGCTGCTGCATTTGGTTGACAGTTGTAGCTAACTATCCAATCGGAGTCTGTAGGTCCTCGATGGTGGCACTGACATTTTGCTGAAACTGAAGGTTGTTAGTGGCCATTTGCTTCGTTAAATCCTCCAAGGAAGGTCCAGAACTAGACTGCACAGGTTGTGGAGGTGTAGGTGTAGGTGTAGGTGTAGGTGCAGGTTGCTGGAACTGTGGTTGTTGTCTAAAAGGAGGAGGTTGGTATTTAGTGGTGGCAGGCTGGAAGGGTTGTTGTGGAGGTCTAAAAGGCTGCTGTTGTTGTGGGCCAAGACCATACCTCAAATTTGGGTGATCTCTCCAACCAGGATTATAAGTGTTGGAGTAAGGATTATACTGTTGTTAAGGTCTAAATGACTAGCCAGGTTGCATGGCAGAGACTTCAACAGGTTGTTCTGTCTCTTGGAGAGTGGGGCATGCATCTGTAGGATGATTAGGGGCACAACAAATACCACAAAGCCTTGGTTGATTGGCTGCCATCACATTCTGTTGTTGCCCAATAGCAAGCTGCCTCACAAGGGATGTCAACTCAATCAATTTGTTCTCCAATCTTTGGTTATCAGCAACCATAGAGACAGAAGCTTCATTTGCAGCCATCACCTTAGTTGTTGTAACTCTAGCACCAAATTGTTGATAGTTGGCTGCCATGTTAGAAATCAACTGCCTTGCAGCAAGAGGGGTCTTGTCCATTAGAGCACCTCCACTAGCTGCATCTATCATACTCCTGTCCATCAACATCAATCCTTCATAAAAATATTGAATAAATAATTACTCACTGATTTGATGGTGAGGACAGGTAGCACACAACTTGTTGAATCTCTCCCAATACTCATACAAAGACTCGCCAAGAAACTGCCTTATCCCACAAATTTCCTTCCGGATGGATGCTGTTCTAGAGGCAGGGAAAAATTTCTCGAAGAATCTTCTCTTCATGTCAGTCCAAGTGGTGATAGGATCTGGTTGAAGGTACAACCAGTCCTTAGCAACACCATCCAAAGAGAAAGGAAATGCTTTCATCTTGACATAATCCTCATGAACATCATGTGGTCGCATGGTGGAACACACCACATGAAACTCCTTAAGATGCTTGTGTGGATCCTCACCAGCAAGTCCATGAAACTTAGGAAGCAAATGGAATAGTCCAGATTTCAATTCATAACTGACCTCAGTCTCAGGGTATTGAATACACCAGGGTACCAAACAACATCAAGTGTAGCTAACTCCTTAAGAGTTAGGTTGTTATCAGCCATGATATCAAGATCTGTAGAAGCAGAAGGAGCAGAAACAGATTCAGAATCAAAGTCAGAAGATACTACACTACTGTCTAAAACTACACTATCAATGTCATCTAAGTCATCTAACCTAGGGTTATGTCTGTTTAATCTGTGAAATGTCCTATCTATCTCAGGATCAAATGAATGTAATTCACTTGATGTAGACCTAGTCATACACAGTTCAGCTCATAAGGAACAATAAACACAGACAACACAGAAATATCAAAACAGCTATACTACCAACTATATATGCTAAAATGAAATAGAAATTGGAAAACTGCCCTAAAAATTTTTGAAAAAATCTAAAAAAATAACGGTGAATGTATAAAAATCATGATTGATTTTTGTGATTTTTGGTGATTTTTAAAAATCATGAAATTAGAAAATTGCCTAAAAAATGATCTAAACGATGGAATTTGGCGATTTGGACCCCTGGTGAACGTGTTACTCCATAATAGGTTCAACTTGATGTATGAATTTTTCGCACCTTCTGGTAAAATTTCAGCCAATTCCGAGATAGTTTGCTGTGAAATTACCAGAATGTCCCTGCGCCAATTATAAAAATTGGTCCAAAACTCCTACTTAGAGTTCGAATTTGCCAATTTGAACCCACACCCAACCCTTAAAGGAGTTGCTTTTGTTTAAAATGGGGGATAAACCTTGGGGAACAAATCGCAACTCAAACTACACGAGTCGGAAAAATTTTGGGACAACAAATGACACTACAAAAATAACTACACTACACTACTTTCTCCCTACTACTACTCTGTTTTTGCTCTATTTTCTCTGTTTTTTGGCAGCACACATCAACTACATCAATCATGCTTCATAATGCACAGCAGCAACAATGCAAATATGTATGCAAATGATTATATATATATATATATATATATATATAACTACTATGAACTATTTACAGCAAATTAAAGCTAGCACACAATAAACTGTGTCCCCGGCAACGGCGCCAGTTTTGATAAACACGTTGTCGAGACGCATCAAAAACAATTTTACTAAGCTAATTCTGTAGCACAGAGCTAACCTAGGTCGACTCAGAGACACAACCAATATGGTTCTAGCTTCAATTTACGAATAATAGTGAGGGGGGAATTTTATCAAACAGTTTGTGTGCGTAAGGAAAACTTGCAAAAACGTAAACTAAAATTAAAGAACAGTGCAGGAATTAACAAGATTATCAACAAGTGAGGAAAACAGATTAGAGAAGCATCAATCCAATTCACCAAACCAAGCAATTCGAATCATCATCATTCTCAGAAATTTATCCTTTCATGAACATTCATTCAATCTCATTAGAAGTTGTTCAATCGAATTAACCCCTAATTTATTTGAAACCACAACCCTAATTGAAATATCATCCAATTATTCTGTGATTAATATTTGAAATTAGGCATGAATCCATAACCTAATCCGCTTTCAATCTTAAATGATTCATAGTCATGAAAAACAGGATAGCAATTGAAGAAGAAGATGAACATTCAAGTAGAATTCGAAATACTAAACCAGAACTCCAATTCTCCTTGTGCTTAGGTTGGTTCCTTGGATTGATTGGTGATTTAGCCTTCCATGATCATCATCAATGAAAGCCCCATGGATTGAGTGTACGAAAATGGGAGAACAGAAAAACAAAAATGAAGAACAAGGAAGAACAGTAGAGAGAAATTGAAGAACAATGATTTGATTCTAAAAACTAAAGGAAAGAAAAATAAAACTTGTTTTTTGAAATGTAAAGAGTGGTGCCCCAGTTTCACTAAAGTCACTAATATATGTAGTGACTGAGTTCTGAAAATAAAATGGGCCACAAATAAGCCCAACAATCTAATTATTTGCTATTTACAACCATGAAAGTCAAATTCGCAGCCCAAAATTATAAGTGCAAATGTGCTAACTTCAAAGCTAAAAATGACCCTCTAAATGACAGAATTGGCCTCGGGCTATTTCTAGAAAACTTGTAGATCTTTTCGTTATCTTTGCAGAGACTCCTAGAACGCTCCATTCGGAGATCGGTTTCACCCTATAGGTCCTACACAAGTCAGATACGTCAAGTGAGCAAAAATCCGAAAATACGCAACAATTAGCAATTAAGCCCACTTACTTGCCTAGGCCCAAAAACTGAATTAGAATAGGAAAATAAAGGTCCAAGAGAGATCAAATAAGCTAAGAATGATAGAAAAATACTCAACTAAAAGCACTCTATCATTGATCAACATATATCTCCTCTTCAATATATCCATTTAAAAAAGCACTTTTAACATCTATTTGAAACAATTTAAAACCCATAAGACATGCATAAGCAAGCAGCAACCTAATGGCCTCCAATCTAGCAACTGGAGCATATGTTTCATCATAATCAATGCCTTCCTCTTGGTTGTAACCTTTAGCAACCAATCTGGCCTTGTTCGTTATGATATCACTTTCATCAAGTTGGTTTCTAAAAACCCACTTGGTGCCAATAGGTTTATGAGAAGAGGGTCTAGGAACTAATTTCCAAACTTCATTTCTCTTAAATTGATTTAATTCATCATGCATGGCCATCATCCAATGTTCATCAAGTAAAGCTTGGTCAATGCTTTTTGGTTCAATTTGTGAAACAAATGCCATTGTACAAGAAAGATTTCTTAGAGGATCTAGTAGAAACTCCCTTTGATACTTCCCCTATGATATTCCTCTTGAATGGGTGTTGAATGTTTCACTTTGTCATTTGAATCAAGTTTTAGCTTTTCATTAAATTGCATAATATCTTCCAATTGTTCTGCATCATTATCACATTCTTTTTCCTCCTTGGAGGTGTTAGATTCATCACAAATATCATGCACTAATTCTTCTACACATAATGTTCTTTTGTTAAAGATTCTATATGTTTTGCTTTGTAAAGAATAACCGAGAAAGATACCTTCATCAGCTTTAGCATTAAATATGCTAAGACAATCTTTACCATTATTTAAAACAAAAAAATTTGTAGCCAAATGCTCTTAAGTGTGAAATGTTTGGCTTCCTTCCTTTGTACAACTCATAAGGAGTTTTCTTCAAAAGAGGCCTTATGAGTAGTCTATTCAAGGTGTAGCAAACAATATTCACTGCATCAGCCCAAAAATGTTTTGGCAAGTTTGTTTCATTAAGAAGAGTTCTAATACCTTCTTCAAGGGATCTATTTTCCTTTCCACAAACACCATTTTGTTGAGGTGTTCTTGGAGCAGAAAAATTGTGGTTGATGCCATATTCCTCACAGAATTCTAAAAAGATAAACTCTAAAAGAAAGAGTTCAAGAAGTACACAATTTGAGATCCTTAACAGATGATGA
This sequence comes from Glycine tomentella, assembly GCA_007407185.1. Lineage (NCBI taxonomy): Eukaryota > Viridiplantae > Streptophyta > Magnoliopsida > Fabales > Fabaceae > Glycine > Glycine tomentella. Next base: position 59,699 of record PYAF01001147.1, on the reverse strand, counting down.
ATTAATGTTTGAAGTTACCAATCAATTAGGTTGAATGAATGTCAATGCACAAACTAATCTTTCTTGAAATCTCTTTTTCTCACAAACACATCATTTCCAAAGTCAATAACTCTTTGATCTTCTCACAAGATGTGTCTCTCTAAGTAAGATCAATTTCTTGAACTTTTGAATGCACTTAGAGCTTTTGGTAAAACTCAATCTCAAAAGTATATTTTGTTCTCTTATATTATTAAGTGCAGACCCATAAAGCCTTTAAATAGAAAACTGATTTAACAAACTGTAATCGATTAATCCGTTAAGGTAATTGATTGTTTTAACATATGTAATTGATTAATTCAAACATATAATCGATTAATATGTTCTTGAGCTTTTCTGGAAAACTTTCATGAACAACTTAATCGATTAATACGTGATGTAATCGATTAACACAAACAACTTATTTACGAAAAAAACTGTACTAATCGATTATTGATATTGGTAATTGATTAAATCACATAAGCTCAGATATAAACAAGCCTTTGTAATCGATCAGGCCTTACTTGTAATCGATTAAAGCAGACACTCATTATATGTAAAATGCACTTAGTAATCGATTACAATTTTCCTATAATTGATTAAAGCAGTCAGACATAGTTTGTAATAACACTTGATAATCGATTACATAAGAGTGGTAATCGATTAAAGTGTTCATCATGGCTTTTCCAAAAAATAACACACATATGTAATCGATTACATAAGCTATGTGATTTTCTTTACAAATGCAAGCAAGCATTTAATCCTATATACTTCATATGAATGCATGTAAATGAATTATGCAATGCAAGGATCACTAGGCAATGTACTTGAACCACTTAGACAAATTACATTTGGTACTATGATGTTTGTAATGGTTTCTACATGAGGTTGTATGAATTTGCTCATGGATTTTATTATTGATGAAAATGATGGATTTTATGTGATGATATATATATATATGTATTGATCCATGTTTCCGAGTCCAGTACGAGATTTGCGAAACAGGATTTGATACTACATCCAGTACGAGATGCAAAGACCATGTGCAAAAATATGGAAATGACATGCATGATTAGCGTAAGACGGCCGCAACATATCCAATACGAGATGTAGCTACATACAGTACAATATGTAAAGGCCATGTGCACCCTATAATTTCATTCATGCATACATGTTGTTGAATGGTTATTTATTGTATGGATTTTATTGGAATTTATTGATGGTTACTAATGTACTAACATATTTGATGGTTTAGTTTTGCCTACTGAGAAATTTTATTTCTCACTAGATTTGTTTCAATTGTTTTTCTAGATGGCCTCCATAATCATCTTCCTTGATGCTCTAGATTTGGGATGGTATCAAGATGAGGAAAGGAATTTCTATGTTATTACTATGCACCCAGTCATTTGAATTTGAGTATATTTTGGACTTCATTTTCCTATATCTGTATTAAATGATATGTTCAACCCTAATGATCCAGTTCTCAAGTATGCATACAATTACCCTAATCCTCCCATGGAACCTGTTAATCGATCTGATGTTGAAGAAAGTGTGGTGGAAATTTCTAAGCTAATAAAAGGGTAGTTTGGAATATGTAAAATAAATAAGGATCACATCTAATATCTAGTAGGTTTCTTAGTAATCCTATGTTTTAGTGTGAAATATTTTGGTAATGTATGATGAACCTAGCAACTTGTAGTAATGAACGATGTAACAATGACTAAAGTTTGTTCTATAAATGAGTTTACCACTTATATAAATTATACGTATTTAAAAAGACTGATTAATATACGTTCATTAAATTAACAGTAATATAAATTATCTAGAAATATATTAGATTGTTACAATAATTTGAAGTATATTAGGTCGTTACAGTTTTGGTATCAGAGCAGTTCATCCTATCAAAGCCTAAGGGGAATGGACTAACTATGTTTTTCTGTGTACGTTGAGTGTGAATGTTTATGTGATTGTTTGTGCTTATTGAATTTTGACACACTTTACTTTATATTGAGCCTGGTCACCTTAGTATTTTTGTGAAAGTGCATAGGAAGGAATTCATGGCTACTAGAAGAATAAGAGGAAGAGAATTACCACAAGCTGGTGGCAATAGTGAAGAAATAAATATTCTTCGTGAAATGTTGGCAGCTATGCAAGAGCAAGCGACTGCTGGAAATCAACAAGCGACTACAGCAAGTCAACAAGCAATGGCAACTACTCAAATGATGGCGCAACTGAACCATAATAGTAATAATCATGATAGTAATAACAACGCTAGTCAAGATAATAGTAGGAGGCAAGTGATTGGTTTAGAATATTATAAGTTTGCTGAGTTTAGACAATCTAATCTACTAGTATTTAAGGGAACCTTTAATTTAGATATGGCTGAAGAATGGGTTAGACAAATAGAAAATATATTTACTGTATTAGATTGTTCTAACCAGTAGAAAGTAACTTATGCTACATATATGTTACAATCTGAAGCTGAGTATTGGTGGAATAGCCACAAGCAAATTTTGGCAGGTAATGGAGTATATATCACATGGGAAGTGTTTAAAACAACATTCTATGCGAAGTATTTTCCCATATCAGTGAAAATGCTAAGGAGCTCAAATTTATGAGGCTTCAACAAGGTAATAGTAGTGTGTTTGAATGTATTGCTAAATTTTAA
>PYAF01001147.1:11976-26591 GCA_007407185.1 Glycine tomentella | reverse complement strand
CTTTTTCGGTGATTCTTGAGTCTAAATCGAGTTTCAGAAAGTCCTCTTTCACCTCGTTTTGGAATCGCTCAAATCCGAGGTCTGTAGCGTGAGATACAGTCCAATTTTGTTGGGACGTTTTGGTGGCCGAATTCTGGGTGCGAAATTCCATTCCTAGTTGATCCAACCATCTAATTCCTTTGGGGAATCATATCAGGAAAGGAAAGCACAATCCCGCGATTTGATGGATTTGAATATAAAAACAATTGTCGCGACTTGGCGAGATCAGCGCGGCACTTGGCGCGATTCGCACGGCTATTCACTGAGAGGGCTTCCTTCTCGTCTTCGTCGGGTGATTTGCGCGAGACTTCACGCGAGTAGCGTGAATAGCAAAATTTTAGGCCAAAGGATTCGACCTTGTGACGCTGATAGCGTCACATTTGGCGCTATCCGCGTGATATTGCAATGAAAGGTCATTCAGCTTCGAAAACTTGGCGCGGTTAGCGCCATAATCCACATGAGTAGCGTGGACCCTTGAAAATGGAAGCTAGGTTCGAACAAGTGGCGCGAGTCGCGCCATATTCCACGCGATTAGCAGGAAATGATGCAGATAAAGGCTTCTGGTTCGAACTTCTCACGCGATTAGCGCCACATGTCACGCGATTAGCGTGATTCTGCCGCCTATTGGCGCGATTAGCGCAAACATTGGCGCGTTTAGCGCCATTCCTTTGACAGCTTTTTTTTTATTATTATTAGCCTAACTAAAATGCCTAAATCTAAAATGACTAAATTTCAAACAGGCATAATTATAAATCTACTGGTATCAAAATTAAAAAGACTTAAAATACCTATGTATTTACATTAATCCCAAGTTCTCGGACAGGATTCCAAGAATTGCTCATTTTACGTCTTGAGCTAGACGCTTCCTCTTGTTAATCATCTATGGAATTAAGTGGAACAGAAACCGCGTTTCTATCCACTTCCCTTCCGAAATAGTGCTTCAATCTATATTCATTTACCTTGAAAGATCGGTCATTGTCTAGAGGGGAATTTTCCACTGTGCCATAAGGGTAAACCTCTCGCACAAGGAATGGACCGGACCAACGTGACTTTAACTTACCTGGAAAGAGTCGCAGGCGAGAATTGTACAACAGCACTTGTTGGCCTGGAACGAATTCCTTTGGGCGGATTTGATTGTCATGCCACTTCTTTGTCTTCTCTTTATAGATCCTGGCATTTTCATATGCAGCTAACCTGAACTCATCCAATTCATTCAACTGAAGCAACCTTTTTTCATTAGCTTTTGACAGTTCAAAGTTTAAAAATTTGGTTGCCCACATGGCTTTGTGTTCCAGTTCAATAGGGAGATGGCAAGACTTACCATAAACCAGCTGGAAAGGAGACATACCTATAGAAGTTTTGAATGCAGTCCGGTAAGCCCATAGTGCATCATCTAGCTTTTTAGCCCGGTCTTTTCTTGATGTTCCAACAGTTTTCTCCAGGATTCTTTTCAGTTCTCGGTTAGAGATTTCTACTTGGCCACTTGTCTGAGGGTGATATGGGGTAGCTACCTTGTGCTTGACTCCATACTTGGCTAGCAAGCTGTCAAATTGCTTATTGCAGAAGTGAGCCCCCCCCATCACTGATTATAGCTCTTGGCACCCCAAAGCGGGTGAAAATGTTCTTCCTCAAGAATGAAACGACCACTTTGGCATCATTGGTGGGTAAAGCTACTCCTTCAACCCATTTGGATACATAATCCACAGCAACCAAGATGTATTGATCGGAGAATGATTTAGGGAAATGCCCCATGAAATCAATTCCCCATACATCGAACAGCTCAACCTCTTGGATATTGTTCAATGGCATCTCATCTCTGCGAGAGATATTACCTATTCTTTGACAGCTATCACACTGCACAACAAAGTCTTTAGCATCTTTAAAGAGTGTTGGCCAATAGTAGCCACATTGCAGAACCTTTTGTGTGGTTCTATTTCCACCAAAATGGCCTCCATAATTAGAGGAATGACAGTGCCACAGAATATTCGGCACTTCGGTTTTAGCTACACATCTGCGGATAACATTGTCAGTGCATTGGAAATATAAGGGTTATCCTAGAAATACCTTCTCGCATCATGTAAGAACTTTTTCCGCTACTGCCAATTTAAGTCTTCCGGCATTATTCCAGCAGCTTTAAAGTTTGCCATGTTTGCAAACCATGGACTGAATTGAACTGCAAGCACTTGCTCATCAGGGAAAGATTCATTGATTTCTATTTCTGGTCCATCTTGCAAATCTTTCTCCTGAATCCTAGACAAGTGATCAGCTACCTTGTTTTCTACTCCAGCTTTGTCTCTGATTTACAGATCAAATTCCTGCAACAATAACATCCAATGCAGCAAGCGTGGCTTTGCATCTTGTTTGTTCAACAAGAATTTGAGAGCTGGATGGTCAGTGTACATAATAACCTTAGAGCCTACTAAATAGGACCTGAATTTGTCTAAAGCATACACTACAACTAGCATTTCTTTTTTTGTGGTGGCATAATTAACTTGTGCCTCATTTAAGATCTTGCTAGCATAGTATATAACATGTAATCGCTTTTCCTTCCTCTGACCTAATACTGCACCAACTGCATAAGCACTAGCATCACACATGAGTTCAAAAGGCAATCTCCAATCAGGGGCTATCAAAATAGGTGCAGTGGTGAGTTTGTGCTTCAAGGTGTTAAATGCTTCAAGACAGGCTTCATTGAAGCAAAATTCAGTTTCTTTCTCTAGTAATTGGCTGAGTGGCTTTGAAATCTTGGAGAAATCCTTGATAAATCTCCTGTAGAAACATGCATGTCCTAAAAAACTGCACACACCATTCACATTAATAGGAGGAGGTAATTTTTCAATTAGCAATAGTTTAGCTATATCTACCTCTATTCCCATTTCAGAGATTTTGTGGCCTAGAACAATACCTTTCCCTGACCATGAAGTGACATTTTTCCCAATTCAAGACTAAATTTGTTTCTTGACATCTTTTTAAAACTTTAGCTAAATTAGCCAAACATGAAGTAAAACAAGAGCCAAAAACAGAAAAGTCATCCATAAATACCTCAAGGCCATTCTCGACAATATCAGAGAAAATGGATAGCATGCATCTCTGGAATGTTGCTGGTGCATTACAAAGTCCAAAGGGCATTCTGCGGTATGCAAACACCCCAAAGGGACATGTAAAAGCTGTCTTTTCTTGGTCTTTTGGTGCTACTGGGATTTGATTACCCAGAGTATCCATCTAAGAAGCAGTAGTAGTCATGACCAGCCAGCCTTTCAAGCATTTGGTCCATGAAAAGGAGTGGAAAATGGTCTTTTCTGGTTGCATCATTCAGCCTCCTGTAATCCACACACATTCTCCATCCAATAATGGTTCTTAAGGGGATCAAGTCATTGGTGTCATTTTGAATGACTGTCATGCCCCCTTTCTTTGGAACGGTTTGGACTGGACTTACCCAAGCTGTGTCTGAAATAGGATAAATCATACCAACATCCACCAGTTTGACAACCTCTTTTCTTACCACTTCTTTCATTGTAGGATTAAGTCGCCTTTGTGGTTGTCTTGTTGGTTTAACATCACTTTCCATAAGAATTTTATGAGTACAGAAGGAGGGATTTATACCTTTCAGGTCAGAGATAGACCAACCAATGGCTGTCTTGTGCTCTTTGAGTACTTTCAGCAGCTTTTCCTCTTCATGCCATTCCAGCCCTTTGTTGATGATTACTGGATATGTTTCTTTCTCACCTAGGAACACATACTTCAGGTGTTTTGGTAATTCTTTGAGCTCAACCTTCGGTGCTCCAGTTGGAATATCATCTTCCTTTTTCTCTAGCACTTCCAGCACAACTTCACTATCTTCTGATGTGGATTCTTGGTCTGGAATGCTCAATTCTGCAGCAATTTCTGCTGCTGCTGCACTTTCTGCTGCATCTTCTGTTGTCATACCTTCACAAACAACATTATCCAACACATCTAGCCTAAAACAATCATGTTCATCAGCTGGATGTTTCATAGCATCAAACACGTTAAAGACAACAGATTCATTATCCATTCTAAGTTCAAGTTTGTCCTGCTCTACATCAATTAAGGCCTTAGCAGTTGCTAAAACGATCTTCCTAACAGCAAAAGGAATTTCATTTTCACCCTCCATATCTAAGACTATGAAGTCTGTAGGGAAGATGAATTTATCTACTTTCACTAAAACATTCTCAATTACCCCTGATGGTTTCCTTAATGATCGGTCTGCAAGTTGCAAGGAAACTCTAGTGGGTTTCAATTCAGAGATACCCAGGGACTTACACATTGATAATGGCATTAAATTTATGCTAGCCCCTAAGTCACATAGTGCCCTCCCTACATTGATATTTCCTATGGCTATAGGGATGTTGAAACTTCCTGGGTCTTTCAATTTTGGTGGAAGCTTTCTCTGAATGATGGAACTGCACTCTTCAGTAAGTGTTATGGTCTCACAGTCCTGCAATTTATGTTTCTTAGACAAAGTTCTTTCATGAATTTTGCATAGTTAGGCATATTGGCTAATGCCTTAGCAAATGGAATATTTAATATGTAACTTTTTGAACATATCTAAGAACCTGGAAAACTGCTGCTTCTGGATTTGTTGCTTGGTCTGCACTGGATATGGAGGTTTCTCAAAGCGAGAGAAATCCCATTGCTTCTTTGGAGGTGCAGAACTGTTCTCTTTGGAACTTTCAATAGCTTTTTCTTCTTCTATGGTAACTGTTGTATTTTCTTTTTCAGCTTCTTTTCTACTCACCTTAGATTTTTCTTTTGGAGCGATTACCTTCCCACTTCTGGTTGTAATTGCCTTTGCATGTTCCCTTGGGTTTATTACTGTGTCACTGGGAAACTGGCCTGGTGGTCTCTCAGCTAGCTGTTTTGCCAGCTGACCAATTTGGTTTTCCAGGTTTTTGATGGAAGCATCTTGATATGTCCGGTGAGCCCTGGTTTCATTTATGAAGGCATTGGTAGCCTGAATGTGCTCAGTTGTTGTTTTGGACAGCTGCATCACCACTTTTTCAAGTTCTAAAATGTCTTTGTTTGGAATGGGAGAAGGCTGCAGATAGTTGTTAGATTTATAATCTAACCCTCCTCCTTGGAATTTTCTCTGATAATTTGTTTCCTGCAGCAAAGTTGTGATTCCTCTGATATTGCTGTTGTGGCCTCTGGTCATTCCAGATTCCATTAACCTGCACAGGGTCAGCTCCAACAAGAATAGGACATACATTAGATTCATGCTCACCTTGGCAATACTCACAGCTGATACAGGGCATGCTGTTGGATGAAACTTGGGCTGCAGAGACTTGAAGTCTGTCTATTTTCTCTGTTAACTTAGCCAGCTATTGGGCTAATATTTTGTGCTCTGCAAGCATGGCATCATTGCTGGATAACTGGATAGGTTCCCTTTTTGGCTGTACTGTGATGCTTTCATTTTCATTACGAGCCAGAAAATTAATCAACTCATAGTCTGAGCTGCTGTTTTTGACCTTATTGTACCCCCTGCTACAACATTAACAATCATGCGTGATTCAGGAGTCATACCATTAAAGAAATAACGTACCTGCTTACCAACAGGCATGTCATATTGTGGGCATCTCCTGATTAATTCTTGGAATCTATGCCAGGCAGCACATAGGGTCTCTCTTCCATTCTGAGTGAAGTTGGTGATTTCATTTACCAACCTGTTATATTTGTCCGTGGAAAAGTATTTTGAGAAAAATCTTGCGACCAATTCGTCCCAAGTAGTGATGCTATTTGATGTTTGTCTGTTCAACCATCTTAGTGCATTTCCCTTAACAGCAAAAGGGAATAAGCTTAGTCTTATAGCATCATCTGAAACTCCTTGGTGTCTGATAGTGTCACAGATTCTCAGAAATCTGTCAATAAAATGAGGGTCTTCAAAGTCTTCCCCACCAAACTGACTGCGTTCCACCAAAGCAATCAATGAAGGATTAATGTCAAAGTGATTTGCTTGTATTGGTGGTCTCACAATGCTAGAGTTTGGTCTAGTGAACATTAGAGCCAGAATATCCTCCATTAGTTCATCCTCTGGTCTTGGTCTTGGCTGATTGTTGTGTTCTTCAGCCATCTCTACCTCTGACTCTAATTCAGGAATTGAATCAAAGTCAAAGTTTTCTGCTTCTCTCATTTGTCTGGCTAGTCTCCTGTTCCTTCTAACAGTTATTTCTATCTCAGGATCGTACTGTAGATTCTCAGGATTAACTGAACCTCGCATAAACTCAGAGAAGCAATTAGTAACAAAAAGTTCCACTCACAAAGATTAAATAAATCAATTATATCAATTCCTCGGCAACGGCACCAAAAATTTGTTGCGAAAAACAGAAAGTATACCGCTCATTTCAAGTAATAGAGTAGGTAAGTAGAGTATCGTATCCATAGAGATTGACACTGATTCTATGGTAATTTGTAGTCTAAGCACTTGGAAGGAAAAATAAATCGTTTTTGAGAAAATATTGTTGTGTTGTGAAATTGAGTGATCAATAAAATAACAGAATTTAAAAGAATTAAAAAGCAAGTTGAGTAAGTTGTAAACCAGTGGATGAAAAGATTGTGATTAGGACGCAATCCCCTTTGATCCCTGCCTCCTTCACTTAACTGGTTATCAAAGTTGATTGCTTCTGATTACTCAGAAAATAAATCTTTCCTAATTTAGTTAACCCCTAATCCCTTAGCGAATTAACCCTTTAATCTGAATCAAAACCCTAATCCCTAAGTGATTTCTATCAAGCTAAGCATTTAAAAGAATATATTATAAAGTTCTGCAACCACGCATCCCTATCCCTAGGCAATGAACAATTGTTATCTTACTCATGTCAGAAATTAGAATTCCAACATCCCTATTGCGAATCCTAACCCTTAGAACTTAAATAAAATGGCCAATTCTAAGAAAGAATATAGCAGTGAAAAACAAAGTAAAATAAAGCAATCAGAGTAATCTCATTCAATATCAGTTAAATTACAGAGGAGTTCACATTGGTTCTTGGCCTAACCACAATACAGGATTTAGCTTGACATAGTCATCAAGAACACCAAAGCATACATGGAAAACATTATTCTACAGCAAACCCTAGCTTTGATTTTATGTATTCAGCTCCCCATGTGGTTATCAATTGCTATCCAAAGGTCTTGAATGTTGTAAAAGATGATTTTCTTCAGCCCAGAGGTCCCTTTTTATAATTACCTTCAGTATGGTTTAATTCAAGTAACAGAGCCCCTTTTTCTTCTTAATTTTTTGAACCAAATATTTCAAATAAAGGAAACAGAAATATCGCACGCTAATCGCGCGGATGGCACCAGTTGGAGGCTTCCTTTCGTCTTCATGGTGCTAACAGCGCGAGGTTCCACGCTGATCGTGTGGACTTTGCGGCTTGATGGCGCTAGTCGCGTGGACAATCACGCTATTCGCGTGAAGTCTTCGAGTTGGCTGACTGCTCCTGGGTGTATGGCACTACTAGCGCGGATCTTGACGCGGATCGTGTGACCTGTTCGAGCTGAGTACTTGATGTTTTCATTGTGGCACGACTCGCGCGGCACTTGGCGCGGATCGCGCGAGACTTTAAATTGGCTTTTCTTCTTTTTGGCGTGCAGTGACCAGTTGGTTATTCTTGCGGGGAAGGATTTGTTCCTAGCCACGGTCAGTTCATCGGTGAGCCCACATTTGTGTTTTAGGTATGTACATGGGGGTGTATGACTGGTCATCCTTGCGGGGAAGGATTTGTTCCTGGCCACGGTCATACATTGATGATGTACATGTTTCATACTTCATTTGTATGTGTGGAAATAAATGAAGGCACGCGCGTACCTGTAGGTTTCAGTGTGCTGAGAACACAGGTACTAAGGGGTCATTAGGTTTGGAATTCCCTAGCGATGCTGGCTGATCACCGGGTGGGGGAATGGCCAGTGCACGACAGGGTGGCCCTGATAGGCGGGGAATCATTTTTCCTATGAGAGGCTATTTATGGGATATGGTACCACATTGCATACTGATAGATGAATCATGTGCATGCATCATTCTGTGCATGATTGTTGAATTGTGAAATGCATCGGATGATTTGGTTTGTTGAGTGTGTATTGAATGATATAATTTTGATAATAATTGTGATTGTGATTGTGCTTATTGTTTCCTTTCCAATTGTGGTTACTTGATAATTGTTGGTTGTACATAATAAACTCACCCTTGGGTTTGTTGTACCGTGTGGTTGGTACCTGTGATGATCGCGAACTTTGGTTCGTGGGAGCAGATGAGCAGCAGTAGGTGACCTTGGAGGGAGATTCTTTTTGTTGGAGCCGCCAAGCCGACGTGATGACGTTGAACTTCTTTTTGGGAAAGAGTTGTGTTTTGTTAATCAACTCTTTCTTAGTTAGTTCTTTGATTCTTTTTGTTGGTCATGTAAGATTCCAGGTGTAAATATATGTAAAATCAAATTAAGTGTTGATATGTAAACGATATATACTAGTTCAATATATGCATACATGTGTATTTAATTATGTAATTGTATCGTGTGTATAATAATGGTATTATTGCGAAAAAAAATTTACTACCATTTTAATCAAATTAATGGAGTTTTTATATTAAAATTGAAATTGCACGATCTAGAGTTAGTGATATCGTAGCGACGAGGCGGGTCGTTACAGATAGAAGATAGATATAGATAGAAGAAGATGGATATACATAGATATAGATAAAAGAATTTCAAAACTCAAAATAAAATTGTCATTTATCGTGGTGTTTCTGAATTAAAAAAGAAACAAAATTCAAAAAAAAATTCAAAAATCAAAAATAATTTTTAAACATTTATTGTGGTGTTTTTTAATTTAAAAAAAATTGGGGCAATTTTCAATTTTTAAACTCCATTAATTTGATTATGAAAATGGTAGTAAATTTTTCGCGATAATACACTTATTATACCACGAATCAAATACATAAATGAATACATATGGATGTATATTTAAAACATTACATATTATTCACATTGTCAGGACATAATTTAGTTGTATTTACACCTGGAGTTTACATATCCAACAAAAAGAAATCAAGAGACCAACTAAGAAAGAGTTGACTATCAAAACACAACTCTTTTCCAAAAAGAATTCCAATGTCATCACATTGGTTTGACATCTCCAACAAAAAGAATCTACCTCGAAGGTCACCTATTACTGCTCATCTGCTCCCCACAAATGAAAGTTTGCGATCACCACAGGTGTCAACCACACAGTACAAAAACAATTGCAAGGGTGAGTTTATTATACAAAAACGACAAGCATCAGATAACAATAATTAGAAAAGAAACAACAATAACAATCACAATCATTCTCAAATAATCCATCAATTCAATACACAGTCAACAAATCAGTCATTCACTTAAATTCACAAATCAAAATAATTTTGCTCAGAATAATGCATACACCTGATTTCACTCTCACCATGCAATGTGGTACCATACTCATGGATATAGACTCTCTCATGAAAATGATTCAGTCGTTTATCAGGGTCACCCTGTCCTGACATGAATTCCAAACCGAATGGCCCTTTAGTACCTGCGTTTTTAGCCCATAAAAACTCACAGGTACACACTGTCTTCATTCTATTTCCATCCATTCAATTATGAAGTATGAAACATAGGCACCATCAATGCATGACCATGGATAGGAACAATTCCTTCCTCGCAAGGATATCCAGTCATGCACCCCCGATGTGTAGCCATGTGTATCCACATTATACAATGACATTGTCCACATCAACATTATCTCTCATCAATGTCATTATCAACATCAACCTCATTCCATCTCAACATCATCATCATAAAACATCAATATCATCTCATCTCAACATTATCAACCACATCAACATTGTCTCATTTCAACATCATCAACCACATCAACATTGTCTCATTTCAACATCATCAACCACATCAACATTGTCTCATTTTAAACATCACCAATCACATAAAAATTATCTCATTTCAACATCATCAACCACTTCAATGGCATCTCAATTTCAATATTATCAACAACATCAATAATAAATTCATTGCATCCCATTAGTTAAAAACATCATTTTTCTTGAAAATGAGCACACACATGAACAAACACAGATCAATCATAAATACATCAAATCCCATTAGTTAAAAATATAATTTTTCTTGTAAACTAGTACACAATTGGGACATGCAGATATCTCCATAATTGGGATCCCAGGCTCCCAACTTGAAAACAATGATGTACACCACGATTAACCAAGAGGGGGTGAATTGGTTTATTACAAAAAGTTAAAAATTTCTTTGAAAAACAAACTAGCAGCGGAATTAAAAATGGATTGTATCACTCAATCACCCTTTGTCAAAATCAAAAATTTTCTTTCAATCAAGATACACCTTGGACTGCATGTAATTTCAGAATAACTTCTTGTTGATTATGATTTTATCACCCAAGAACAAGTAATGAAAGATAACCATATTAGAATCAACGGACAACAAATTATATTGGTTCACCTCTCAAAAGAGAAGCTACATCCAATTTCTTCCAACCGAAACTAGGTTAGAGCTTCACTAAATCAAATTCTGTTCTTTACAAGCTTTTACAACTTATCACCTTTATCAACCCTAGATAAAGAATCGAAATCTAAACCCTATAGACTTCTAAAAACCAAGAACCAGAGTACACCACTCTATTCTATCCTCCAGAGAACACTACTCCATATCAAAAGCTTTAAAGAACCTTTTTGATCTTAGAAAATACAAGAATTAAAAATAGACGAAACAAATCACAGTTAAGAGTGAAAACAATAGGAATACCCACAATAACCAAGAGGGGGTGAATTGGTTGAAACTTTTTTCTTTTAAAAATTTATTTATCAAATCAGAGTTTAAGGGTCTTAATCACTTTTAAAACCAAGAATGTTTTTACTCAATCAAATTACTCAGCTCAAGAAACCAATAGCTCAAAAAAGAACTTGTTAGGTAATGATAATGTAACCAAGAACAAATGAACAAGATGAGTTGTAGAGATAGAGATAAAGAAAATCAACACAAGCAATTTATACTGGTTCACTTCACAATAGAAGCTACATCCAATTTCTTCTACTCAACACTAGATTAGAGTTTCATTATTATAAATTTCTGTTGTTACAATCTTTACAAAAAACTCCCTTTATCAACACTAGATAAAGAATAGAAATCTAAAACCCTATTAGACTTCTAAAGAGTAAGAACCAGAGATAACTACTCTGATCTTTCCTAGAGAACACTACTCTAGCCAAATCTTCAAGAACCCACTTACAATAGCATTAAATAACAGAAATTTCAAAACAAAATTACAATCAAAGATTATGGAGAGAAACAACCTGATGATCCAATGAATGTGAATGTGATCAAAGGTCGTACTCCGTCAAATTAATATGAATTAAATGTACTAGGAAGTTGATTCCTAGGTCGTCTCTCAAGGATCAATTGTCAATGTTTAAGGATTGAAAACGTGTTGGGGGGGTTTTTGATAGAATTGGGCAGAAATTAAATTTGAAATTAAAACAGAAATAATTAGAAACGAATTGCAGTAATTAAAAACGAATTGCAATAATTAAAAACAAGTCAAACCCTAGAACAGATTGCGCCTCCAATTTCCTTGATTCACGAAAGATGATCTGTTCCGCTTAATTCTTATCAGTCCAGGTTAATCAACTAAGCGAAGATTAACCTAAAACTAAAACTGCCGTCTGTGTAGAATGTAGAGTGTCTCCCCTGTTTGTGACGGCATAAGCTAAATATATAGAAACTGCTAACCTAGACGAATGGGCTAACCCTAACAATTTTGGCCCAGAAAATAACTAAAATAATAAAAACGAAATTAATTAAAAACGAAATTAAATCTGGCGTGGCGCACTAATCTTCAGTCCATAAATTAACTCCAAGCCCAATTAATTGTTAAACTGCCCTGAAAATAAAAATTAGCATAATTAAACTTAAAATAATCCAAATTAATTAAAATCCAAATTATCGGTCCAATTAAATCCTAAATAAGAAACAGTGCAAAATATAGACATTTAAACACAACTAGGGATTAAAATGAGTACAGAAAAATAAGTAAATAGTAATAAATAATGACTCATCAGAATGCATATGAATTACCAATCAAGGTTGAATAGTAGAAAACAGAATTTCAAAACATGCTCTCCATCAAACTCTTTCAAGTTTCTTGCCCAAAAATCATTCAATAGCTCATGATGATTAAAGAGTGGGACCAGAAGTTAGAGAACCCAGAAAATCACTTTCAAACTCTTAGAATGCTTGTGTATGCTCAGAAAATACGAAATGTTCAAGTTGGAAAACAAGCCAAGTCTTCCATCTATTTATAACAGAATTTTGTAACAACCTGTAATCGATTACACGCGCCAAATAATCGATTAAAACGCATATGTAATTGATTAAATTGGCACTTAATTGATTAAAGTGTTTAAGACACATTCTGGGTTTCAACAACGAACAAAATAATCAATTAAACCGAGTTGTAATCGATTAAATTAGAAAAATTCAGTTTCAGAAAATAGCATGTGTAATCGATTACAAATAATGGTAATCGATTAAAGCAGCAAAGCAGACTTTTTCAAATGGCCTATAATGGTAATCGATTATCACAACAAGACACAAAATACATTTTACACTATGCAATCGATTACAATAAGTGAGTAATCGATTAAACATTCACCAAAGCTTTCCAGTTTCAAGTACGAGCCAAATAATCGATTAATCCGATAGGTAATCGATTAAAATGTTTATAGAAGCTTTTCCAGTTTGAAACAAGAACTGGATAATCGATTAAAATGCTATGTAATTGATTAAAACAGTAAAATTATATTTTTCCAAAAACATTACTCAATTAAATCCTTTTTCAAATAGTTAGTAGCTTTGATGTTTTAATGAAAATCATTTAAGCATGTTAATGAGTATGTGAATGCAATGCAAGGATCAAAAGGTTGCCTTTTCCTACACTTCATTTGAATTACAATCTTCAAGGCATGTGAAAAGCTCAAAACTATCTTCTAAGTCATAGGCTTCATTCTTCATGTTGCTCCCCCTATATCCAACAAAGAGTTCAAGAAATATATCACCTCATGATCCTTAGTATATGAATGAGAAGTATTTTACCAATCAAACAAGGTTTGAATGAATGCTCTACAGAACACAACTTTCTTGAAACTTCTTGTTCAGTCTTTGTTCAAAACAGCGTGATCTTTGATGTATGAAAACAGAGTTTTGAATCAAGATGTAGAGAAAATCTTTTCTTAGATTTTTTGAGCTTTTGTAGTGAATGAGTACTTTGTAAAAGCAAGATGTATGTCTTCTCACGTTTTGAGATATATTTAAAAATCACAGACCCAATAGCTTTTTATACAAAACAGAGTAAGCTCAATGTAATCGATTAAATCGTTAATATAATTGATTATTTTAACTAATGTAATCGATTAAAACACAGAATAATCGATTAAAGTGTTCTAAGAGCTCTTTCTAGAAACCGTATAAGAGCAATTTAATAGATTAAATCGATGTGTAATCGATTAAAGTAGTCATAGCAGATTCAGCCTTAAGCTTATGTAATCGATTACATAGTATAGTAATCGATTAAAGCAGTCATAACAGATTCAACCTTAAGCTTATGTAATCGATTACATAGTATATAATCAATTAAAGCAATCAAACTTGTTTTGAAGTTTTTACACTATGTAATCGATTACCATTTGCCTGTACAAGATGTATAAGCTAATAAAAGGGTAGTTTGGAATATGTAAAATAAATAAGGATCATATCTAATATGGCTAGTAGGTTTCTTAGTAATCCTATGTTTTAGTGTGAAATATTTTGGTAATGTGTGATGAAGCTGGCAACTGGTAGCAATGAACGATGTAACAATGACTAAAGTTTGTTCTATAAATGAGTTTACCACTTATGTGGAAAATAAGGAACACTTCACACTTAACCAAGAGGGGGGGTGAATTGGTTAGTCTTGGTAAAATAAAATTTTATCAATGAAAAACAGAGTTTTCAAAAACAAATCAGAGTTTAATGCCCTTTGGATCTTTATCACAAAAACACTTGAACAAACTTTATGTTGATTTACTTGAAGACAATCAGTAATCGATTCTGTGCTTTAGTAATCGACTATGGTTGTAAAATCTTTCATGCTTATTTTGTATTCAATATTTTTATTTCAATTTAGACTTGCCCCATATGATTAATATCAAATGATTTGATGAAATTTTAGTATTAATCCGCTGTGCTCATATTGTTTTTGACTTTTAACAAGCCAAATAGGGGGAGAATAATTGATTAAGGGGGAGTAAAATATAATACTCTGTTTATCCCTGTTTTTAATTCAAGTTTTTTACCCTGACATTGATTTAAAGGAAGCTAAAATTTAGGGGGAGTTTAATGAACTATACTGAATCTAACACTCATAGACAGATGATTAAATGAATGATTCATGAACAACATGGACTTTGACACTTGTTTTTGGCTAGATTGTTTGAAAGTTTTCAGGTTCATAACACTTATCAAACAAGTCTT
>PYAF01001147.1:0-11876 GCA_007407185.1 Glycine tomentella | reverse complement strand
ACATTGCTTGTAAAGATATTATTGCAATAGTGGAACTCCTCTCTAGTGTTGAGTTGGAGAACTGGATGTAGCCTCATAGTGTTTGGGGTGAACCAGTATAAAAATCTGTGTGTTCTCTTTAATCTCTTAGTTCAATTTCGAATTACATTGTTTGTGAATCAATATCATTGCTCAAGTTTTGAGATACTCTGTTTTCTGGAGCTCTTGGAAGGGGAAGATTGATTGAAAACTGATTTTGTTTTAAAGATTTGTTTTGAATCTGAAAATTGGTTTTTATTGTGATAAAGATCCCGTGGCTTAAAACTCTGATGTGAAAATTTTAATTGGACAAGGTTTCAACCAATTCACCCCCCCTCTTGGTTGTTTGAAGTGTTCCTTTATTTTTCACTTTATCCAATGATCAACCCAAGACTTGAAACACTACCAAGATAAATTCACACAACATAATTAATTTCTAGAATTACCAAGAATGTTAAAGATAAATCAAGACAAATGATTTATACTGGTTCACCTCAAAACCTATGAGGCTACATCCAGTTTCTTCTACTCAACACTAGAGTAGAGTTCCACTATTGCAAAATATTCTTACAAGCAATTATACAAGTCTCTCTTTATCAACCCTAGATAAAGTTCAGAAGTTTAAAACCCTATTAGACTCTTAGAGACCAAACCCCTTGCTAAGAACACTACTTAGCAAAAACTAGAGAAACACTATCTCTACACTTGCAAGAAATCCATTTTACAATAAACAAAAACTTGAAAGAATTCAAAGAACAGTTTACACCAACAAAGGACAAGGAAAGATATCACCTGATAATCCAAGAATGAATGCAAAGTGAATGAAACTCAGGTTGATTGACTGATCACACAAACATATGTAAACCTTTCCTTATGCCTTGAATGAATGATGAGACTTCACTTTCTTGATTCAACAACCGATATGAATTTGGTGAAGTCAATGTGTTTAGAACAGAGAAAAATTCACTAATGAAAGCTCAGAACGTGTGTGAATGCCTTAGGATTCGTAAAACTCAATAATTGTGAAAACTGTGAACCTCAGTCTGAGAGGTCCTTTTTATAACAGAATTTTTACTGATAATAATCGATTAAACTTGCTCCTGTAATTGATTATTTACCATTTGTAATCGATTAATTCAAGATGTAATCGATTAAAATATTCCTGAGACTTTCTGGATTTTGGCTATGAACTAAATAATCGATTATTCCGATACGTAATCGATTAAGCCAGAGTGACCTGTTTCTCTAAAATGTACTATGTAATCGATTACCAATTGTTGTAATCGATTAAGCTAGAGTGACCCTATTTTCTGATTTGAACTATGTAATCGATTAAACCGATATGTAATCGATTACTCCAGTAGGTCAGGCTTTTTCAAGGCAGGCTTGTAATCGATTACCAAATGTTGTAATCGATTAAGACCGAATGATGCATTTTTCATATTTTAGCCTAAGTAATCGATTACCTTGTTCTTGATTTGTTTTTCAAAGGCACGAAGAACAAAATAATTGATTCCAATAAGTATGTAATCGATTACTTCAGTAAAACTTGGTTTTTCCTAAAATTCTTAACCTTTTCTGTGCTGCCTTTGATCAATTCATGTAATCTAATGATTCTAGATGAATGAATCATGAATGACATGAAATGCTATCAGATCATAACTCCCTTTTACAATTAATCAAATTATTTCTTCAGAGCTTCCCATGATTCTTTAGCCTTTGGTCATGTTGAAAGCTCAAAACTCCTTGAAGCTTAAATCTTGTTCATTGATGCTTGGCTTCAATTGAAATCAACAATCTCCCCCTTTTTGGCTTTAAACATGCCAAATCTTTAATTTGATTAAGTGTAGTTCCTTTGGGAAATTCCATGAACATCCATGTTGTTTCAGAGCTTTTATAGATGACCTTTATTCCTAAAAATTTAAACAACCTTTGCCAAAGACCAAGTGTTTAAGTATGCATTCTCCATGAGTATTTCAAATTAGCACAATATTAATTTATTGGTTTCAATTTTCACTTAACCTCCCCCTAAATTCCAGCACATATGCAATTTAAATCTTGCCAAATATTTTGAACAAAAAACAGGGGCAAACAGAGATGTTAAACTTACTACAGAGATGTTAAACTTACTCCCCCCTTAATCATTCTCCCCTTATTTGGCTTGTTAAAAGACAAAAACAATAGAAGCACAACAGATTTTTAAATATGAATTGCATTGCGTAACTAATAGAAAAGCATATGGGGCAATTTCATAATGAAATTTTAAGTACTGAACACAAATAGAAATAGAAACAAAACATAATTTGTTCATTACATAAGAAAGCAGATCAGACAAACCTTAATTCTGAATCTAGAAAGCGGATCAGACAAACCTTAATTCTGAATCTAGAAAGCAAATCAGACAAACACTAAATCTAAATCCATTACATATAGAAAATAGATCTGGCAAAATCCAAATCTAGCTAGTTCTAGAAAGCAGATCAGACAAAATCTAAATCTAACTAGTCCTAGACAGCAGATCAGCCAAAATCTAATGCTAGTCTATCCTGGATTTCTTCAGATACTTGATCGTACAGGATTGTTTGGATAGCATCCAGCCTCTTATTTTATCCAATGCTTCATAATATCTAGCTTTGACACAGGTTTAGCAGCTTTTTTGAAATTGGTTCAAGCACTAAAACAATCACAGATTTATTGGCTTTCAAACAGCACATAAACACAATCAAAACAGGCTAGATAATGTTATTCTCACCAAGTATTCCTAGCATGTTTCTAAGTGTGTAAAATCTATCCTTAGACACAGGTTTTGTAAAAATATCAGCAAGTTGATGATGTGTATCAATAAATTCTACCTTGATGTTACCTTTTTGCACATGGTCTCTAATAAAATGATGTCTAATCTCAATATGCTTGGTCCTTGAATGCATCACAGGATTCTTAGAAATGTTAATGGCACTTATGTTGTCACACAGCAGTGGAATCTCCTTTAGCTCAACTCCATAGTCTTGTAATTGTTGCTTGAGCCAAATACTTTGAGCACAGCAGCTACCAGCTGAAATATACTCAGCTTCTGCAGTGGAAAGTGTAACACCCTCAAATTTCAATATATATGTGCATTTTCTGGTAAATCTGCATTCCTAAAATAAATGACATAAATACCCTTAGATACTTTTGAAAATGACTAAAATGTCCTTAGACAATTTCCCAAATGACAGTTAGGTCCCTAGGGTAAATGACTAAAATGCTCCTGAACAATTGTACAAATGACCAAAATACCTTTTTAGCTCTGATAAAGTCTGAAAACCTCAGTAAGATTTTGGAAACTTGACAAAAGTCCAGTAGGCTTCTAGATAAAGAATTTTGACATTCTTAGTAAAGAAAACCTATGAAATAGAATTTTTAGAAATTTTGAAAGATAACTCAAAAAGAATGGAATACAGATTAATCTGAGTTTGACAAAAACACAGAAATAGGAAATATGCAATCTGGAGAATTTTCCTTTAATTATAGAAGGAATGGATTCTTAAATAAATGGTTTATACATTTTACTAATTAAAAAACAAAATTAACCAATAGGAATTTAGAAAAATCATTATAAGGAAGTTAAGAAATATTCCAAAATTATTACTAAAACTTAAGCTAGTTTCTAAGTAATTTTAGAAATTTTACTTTCAAGAAATCAAATTGAATTAGGATTTCAAAAATTATGGAAAGTCTATTTAATTTAAGACTTAAACTAAGAAATTAAAACATTAAACCCTTTAAGCTATAAATCAAATTACATAAACAAGCTTAATTGAAACATAATTGCTTCAAATCACCAAGCTTGGACCGTGCAATTAAAAGAAGAATGGTGAAAGCTTTGGAAAAGTGTGGAACTAGGCCACTTGCACGGTCAAGAATTAAGGGAAAATATTATTGGACCAAATATAAAGCTACTTTGAAACAAATGCACAAAAATCTACAACACTTAAAGCCTAAAACTACTACACGGATGCAATTAAAAGAAATGCACCAAGACTAAGCAAAATCCCACGTGAAATTGCTAGATGAAGGTAGAATTGTATAGAAATCTCTTGAACAAGGACACATGTATGGTAAGGAAGCTTTAGCCAATAAAAAATTTCCAACTAAAAAGCAAGGCAATTATAGCTTGAGATATTTCACTTGAAAGCAAAGTAATCAAGCATATAAAAGGAGTGGTGGGGACCATAGTGGGCTGAAGTTGCACAGACAAACATTCCACTTTCAGCCATCCTTTTCACTTCTTCTTCACTTATTCTCCTACTTTGAACAAAAGCCAAATAAAAGAAGCCACCCCTTGAAAAGACCACGTGAAGCACTCCAATTTCAGCCTATCTTTTTCACTTAAAATACCAAGTAATACAAAGGCCAAAATCCTTGATAATTCACGTGTGGAAGGTTAGGATTCTTGAAAAAAAGTAGCTTGAATTCAAACCAAGAAAAGCTAAGGTATGGGAAGTATCTTAATACACATAGATTAGATGACTGATAGGTTTAATTTAACATCCATTTCTTTAGAATTAAGCCATGTTTTTCCTTGTTATATAAGCTTTTAAATTTGGTATACCATATGTTTGCTAAAATGTCACAATAAATTACTATAGTACATGAGTTATAACTTGGATAAATAATTTTAACTAACCTAAAAATTAATTAATTTAGATTAATAAGGAAGTAATTAATTAACTTAAATATTTAAATTTTGTGGTCATAGGATACTTTGCTGTATTCATTTATTCCATACTTGATTGCTGTATGTTATTTTATTAGGTTGCTGTATATTAATTTTGTAACTTAATGATTGTTGTATGTTATTTTATTATGTTGCTGTATATTAATTTTGTAACTAATGATTGTTGTATGTTAATTTATTATGTTGTTGTATATTAATTTGGTAACTTAATGTTGTGGTATGTTATTTCATTATGTTGCTGTATATTAACTTTGTAACTTAATGGTTGCTATATATTATTTATATTGTTGTATATTGTGGTATTTGTAACTTAATGTTGCTGTATGTTATTTTATTATTCACTTGATGTGGAGCTATGATAAGTTTCTATGATCCATTCTATTAGAAATTAGGTCATGGATATATGATTAAATATTTGTATTATATATTGTTAAGATTAGTTCCTTAAGAAAATTGTGGGCACTTATATCTTTGATATTGTTGGATGATTAAAAATTTATAGTGCCAAGATAAGAGACTTTGAGAAATAAATTAATGGTAAAGAGGAACTGAAAGAAAAAAATAAAACCATGCATCATTTTCATTTAACCCCTCAGAGTGGAGGGAGGTTTCACTAGAGTGGGTGAAACTATTTTGATAATAGTACCCTTTGACCCCTCAGAGTGGAGGGAGGTTTCACTAGAGTGGGTGAAACTATTTTGCTTATGGTACTCTGTGGTGATAATCTGAGATCTCAATAATGCATCATTTAACAAAGAAATCATGCATCATTTCTCATGAATCCGGTTCTGTTTATAAATGGTGATTTATTCGTTAATTGTCTGTGATGTTATTTCAATTTCTATCGATTATCTAATCATGTTTATTAAATACTTACCCGAGTTGTGTCTGTGGTTTGACACCTGTGATGACCCCAATTTATTTGGGTGAGCAGAAGAACAGTAAGCTGAGGAAAGCATTAAGGAAGGAGCTGGATGTTCTGTGTGTTGTTGGATGACTATATGCTTTATTTGTGATTTTCTGTTTGTTTGTATTTGATACTACGCTAAGCTATCTGTATCTTATGTTATAACAGACTATTTGGGACTGTGTTGTATTTGGATTGTATCTTAAGTTATATTTGAACCATATATTTTGACAATTTGGCGACGCGTTAGAAAAAGAAATTATTACGTATAATTAATTTTACGTAAAACGAAATTCCATAGAAAAAATAGAAAAAAAAATCTGTAAAATTAATAAGCGAAATCTATTCAATACGAACAAGAAATGTAGTCATTATAATAGTGGTATTAGAGCTGTGGTTTGTTTCTTTGGACTGTGTAATTACTATGTGTTTGTTGTATGTGATCTGTTTGTATTCTCTGTGAGCTTGTTGTATGCTTGCTATGTAAAATATGTTTGTAGTGTAATTTTGTATGTTGTGCTTTCTGTATGATTTTGTGTCCTAATTGATGTTGGTAGAATAGATGGTTATTAAAATAAATTCTTTTGGAATAAAATAAATTTTATTGAATTAAAAGAATAAGAATTTACTTGTGATGGTTATTCAGGAAATGGAAACTCATAGTAAGACCTTCTTTTTCCTTGATTGTCAAACAACTTGCGAGAAATCCGAAGAACACCAAACCACTACGTATGTCAGAGTAGTGACATATAGAGCACCCGCTTCTGAATATGAGCTAGCAATTACCAAAGAAGATCGTCAGACTATAGTTGTTCCATGGACTAATGATAGAAAAATATACAGTCTTACCGAATATTTTATTTACTATGGTTTTGAGAAACCTACCGACGCATCTGCCTACCGTGTGGAGCAGTATTACGATATTGAAGAAGTAGGACAAAACTTTTAAGTAAAATAAAAATATGTAAAATAGTAGTAGGAAGTATGTGTAAAATAAGTAATGAAAGAAAAGTGGTAGTGTGATATAAGGAAAGAAATAACGAATTAGGAAATCAAGTAGTGATATGAAATAAGTGTGTTGGTGTAAAAGTAGGCATGTAATAGACTAGTACGAAATAACAGTAGATGTAGCAAAAAGTATTGTACACCGTGTTATAAATAAAAATATATCTATATTATAAAATTGTGTGGTTATATTCTAATTTACTAACATGGTTTAAATACTAATCATATCATAGTAAAAAATAAATTAATGTGTAAATGGAGTGAATATGTTTTCTTGCGTGTTAGAAAATTTTAAGATGTTCTAATTTATTTTGCTACAAATTTTTCATTTACAACGTATTAATTTAAAATTTTTGTTGTTTTGAAAATAAAAAGAAAATGGCCGGTAGAAATGATCGAGCTATAGCCGATGCACTCCAAGCCTTGGCTCAAGCTGTAGGAAACCAACAACGAAACGTAAACAATGAATATCAGGGTTTGGAAAGTTTTCAAAGAAACCACCCACCAAGTTTCAAGGGAGGATATGACCCTGATGGTGCTCAAGCTTGGCTTAGGGAAATTGAAAAGATTTTCAGAGTAATGGCCTGCCCCCCTAATAGGAAGGTACTTTTTGGTACATATATGCTGACCAATGAAGCTGAATTTTGGTGGGAGAATACTCAATTAAGATTAGAAGCCAATAATCAAGAAATAACTTGGGAAGTCTTTAAAACAGTTTTTCAAGAAAAATATTTTCCTGAAGATATAAGAAATAAAAAGGAAATGGAGTTTTTAGAATTAAAGCAAGGTAATATGACTGTAGCTTAATATGCAGTCAAATTTGAAGAATTAGTGAGATATTTTCCTCATTATCATGGTGTAGAAGGAGAAAGTTCTAAATGTGTTAAATTTCTAAATGGACTAAGGCCAGAGATAAAACAAGCAGTAAATTATCAAGGGATCCGTCAACTCCCTCAGTTAGTAAACATGTGTAGAATTTATGATGAGGACTCACGAGCTAGGGCCTCTCAATACAAGAATATGGGGACTATCAGAAGAAGGATGGGATACCGTCCAAATCAAGAAAAACCATATCAAAGACATCGTCTGAATGGTCCAAATTTTAAAGCTCCAACTACTCAAGCTTCCTCCTCTTTTCCTATTAAGTGTTTCAAATGTGGAAAGACTGGATATTATGCTTCCTCATGCCCAGTAACAGATCCTGTATGCTACAAATGTAATCAGAAAGGGCATTTTTCAATGAACTGTCATCTGAATCGCAAAAGAAAGGAAGAAGGAAATCAAGGCCATTCCACGAAAAAACCAAAAGCCACAGGAAGAGTATTTACTCTTAGTGGAATTGAGGCTTCTCAATCCGAGGACTTAATTCAAGGTAAGTGTTTCATAAGAAAAACTCCTTTAAATGTGTTGTTTGATTCCGGAGCCACTCATTCCTTTATTTCCTACCTTTGTGCTCAAAATCTAAAACTTACTTTGTCTCCTTTAAATGTCAAGTTGATGGTAACTACCCCGACTAGTAAATCAGTTATTACTTCTGAAGTTTGTCTAGATTGTCCATTAGAAATTGATGATAAAATGTTTTCTGTTAACTTGATCTGTCTACCTTTACAAGAAATCGATGTTATACTTGGTATGGATTGGTTATCTTCTAATCATGTCATGTTAAATTGTTTCAATAAAACTATAATATTTGTTGAAAACCCTTCAGTTAGTAAGGATATTCAGATTGTCTCTCCTAATAAAGTCCTTGGAATGATGAAAAAGAATGATATTCAAATATACATGATTACATCTTACTCTGAATCTAAAACTGAAGCTGATGAAAAAGATCTACCTGTAGTAAAAGAATTTCTTGAAGTATTTCAAGAAGTAGATACGTTACCTCCTGAAAGAGAAGTAGAATTTTCTATAGATTTAATCCCTGGAACAGGACCTATTTCTATAGCACCCTATAGAATGTCTCCTGTAGAGTTGGCTGAGGTAAAGAAACAAATAGAAAAATTATTGAATAAACAATTTGTGAGACCAAGTGTATCACCTTGGGGAGCTCCAGTGTTACTAGTTAAGAAAAAGTATGGATCTATGAGGATGTGTGTAGATTACCGACAACTAAATAAAGTGACAATTAAAAATAAATATCCTTTACCCAGAATAGATGATTTGATGGATCAGTTAGTAGGAGCCCGTGTCTTTAGTAAAATTGATCTTAGATCAGGATACCATCAGATTCGAGTAAAATCTGAAGATATTCCTAAAACCGCTTTTAGTACTCGTTATGGTCATTATGAATATCTAGTAATTCCTTTTGGAGTAACTAATGCCCCTGCGGTATTTATGGACTATATGAACCGAATTTTCCATCCCTATCTAGATAAATTTGTAGTGGTATTCATTGATGATATTTTAGTATACTCTAAAACTAAGGAGGAACATGTTGAACATTTAAGGATTGTACTGCAAACCCTAAAGGATAAACAACTCTATGCTAAAATGTCTAAATGTGCTTTTTGGTTAGAAAAAGTAAACTTCTTAGGACATGAAATCTCTAAAGGAGGAATTTTAGTAGACCCTTCTAAAGTACAAGCTGTGTTAGAATGGGAACGACCCAAGACTGTTACTGAAATTAAAAGTTTCTTAGGACTAGCAAGATATTATAGAAGATTTATTCAGGATTTTTCTAAAATAGCACTACCTTTAACTACTTTAACTAGGAAAGAACAAGCTTTTGTATGGAACAACCAATGTGAAGAAAGTTTCCAAACTCTTAAAAATAGACTGACCACAGCACCTGTATTAGTGTTACCTAATTTAGAAAAACCTTTTGTGCTATATTGTGATGCATCTAAAATGGGTTTAGGAGGAGTTTTGATGCAAGAAGGGAAAGTAGTAGCCTATGCATCTAGACAATTGAAACCTCATGAAAAAAATTATCCCACTCATGATTTAGAATTAGCAGCTGTAGTATTTGTGTTGAAAATTTGGAGGCATTATTTATATGGTTCACATTTTGAAGTTTTTAGTGATCATAAGAGTTTGAAATATTTGTTTAGCCAGAAGGAATTAAATGAGACAAAGAAGATGGACAGAATTTTTGAAAGATTATGATTTTGAACTTAATTATCACCCTGGAAAAGCTAATATAGTAGCTGATGCTTAAAGTAGAAAATCTTTGATGATGTCTACTTTGATGGTTAGAGAAAGAGATTTGTTAGAACAATTTAGAGATCTTAGTTTAATGAGTGAAACTACACCAGTAAGTATTAAATTAGGAGCATTACAAATTTCCAATGACTTTTTAAAGGAAATAAGAGATAAACAACGACCTGATTCTTTCTTAAGAACTATAATAGATAAAATAGAAAGTGGAGGGACTAGTCAATTTAAGATAGGAACAGATGGAATTCTAAGATTACAAGAACGAATTTGTGTCCCTAATGATCCAGAAATTAAAAAGATGATTTTAGAAGAAGCGCACAAAAGTAAATTAAGTATCCATCCTGGAGCCACTAAGATGTATCAAGATTTAAAAGTGTTATTTTGGTGGCCAAAGATGAAGAAAGAAATAAGTGAATACGTCTATTCTTGTTTAGTTTGTCAAAAATCAAAAGTAGAACATCAAAAGCCTTTAGGAAGGTTACAATCTTTAGAAATAACTCAATGGAAATGGGATATTATCTCTATGGATTTTGTGACCTCTTTGCCAAGAAGTTCTAAAGGTTCTGACTCAATATGGGTTATAATAGACAGATTAACCAAATGTGCTCACTTTACTCCTATTAATATTCGATATTCTTTAGAAAAATTAACTACTTTGTATATAAAAGAAATTGTACGTTTACGTGGGGTACCTTCTAGTATAATATCTGATAGAGATCCTAGATTTACTTCAAGATTTTGGGAAAGTTTACATAAAGCTCTAGGAACAAAATTAAAATTAAGTTCAGCCTATCATCCCCAAACTGATGGACAAACTGAAAGAACTATTCAATCCTTAGAAGATTTATTAAGAGCCTGTATATTAGAGCATAAGGGGAATTGGGAAGATTTTCTACCTTTAATAGAATTTACTTACAATAATAGTTTCCATTCTTCCATTGGTGTGGCACCTTATGAAGCTTTGTATGGAAGAAAGTGTAGGACTACTTTATGTTGGGTAGAATCTGGAGAAAACCTAATTTTAGGACCTGAAATTATACAACAAACAACTGATAAAATTAGGTTAATCCAAGAAAAGATGAAAACTGCTCAAAGCAGGCAGAAAAGTTACTATGACCAAAGAAGAAAGGATTTAGAGTTTGATGTAGGAGATCATGTATTTTTAAGAGTCAATCCTTGGACTGGTGTTGGGAGAGCTCTGAAATCCCGAAAACTCACACCCCAATTCATTGGACCTTTCCAAATACTCAAAAGAATTGGACCAGTAGCCTATCAAATTGCTTTACCTCCAAATCTTTCAAACCTTCATGATGTCTTTCATGTGTCTCAATTACGTAAATATGTTCATGATCCTTCCCACATAATTGAGTTAGATGATGTACCTATAAAGGAGAATTTAACTTATGAAACTTTACCAATAAGGATTGAGGATAAAAGAATAAAAACCCTAAGAGGAAAAAAAATTCCTTTGGTAAAGGTTACCTGGGGAAATGGTATAGATGGTGATGCAACATGGGAAGTAGAGAGCGAGATGCGAAAAAGTTATCCAGTACTCTTTGAATCAGGTAAATTTCGAGGACGAAATTTATTTAAGGGGGGGAGAATTGTAACACCCTCAAATTTCAATATATATGTGCATTTTCGGGTAAATCTGCATTCCTAAAATAAATGACATAAATACCCTTAGATACTTTTGAAAATGACTAAAATGTCCTTAGACAATTTTTCAAATGACAGTTAGGTCCCTAGGGTAAATGACTAAAATGCCCCTGAACAATTGTACAAATGACCAAAATACCCTTTTAGCTCTGATAAAGTCTGAAAACCTCAGTAAGATTTTGGAAACTTGACAAAAGTCCAGTAGGCTTCTAGATAAAGAATTTTGACATTCTTAGTAAAGAAAAACTATGAAATAGAATTTTTAGAAATTTTGAAAGATAACTCAAAAAGAATGGAATACAGACTAATCTGAGTTTGACAAAAACACAGAAACAGGAAAGATGCAATCTGGAGAATTTTCCTTTAATTATAGAAGGAATGGATTCTTAAATAAATGGTTTATACATTTTACTA
>PYAF01001146.1:45420-56135 GCA_007407185.1 Glycine tomentella | reverse complement strand
CGCTTTCCCTAAGGTAGCTTGCTCAATCAAGGCCTCCTTTGCCTCTAAACTCCGAGCTCTCAAAGGTTCTCTCAGAGAAATCAAATCTCACTGTTTCTCAGCTATTCTCAAGAATCAATCGGGGGTTTTCTCTCCTCTCGGGGTTCTAATCACTTTCTCAGTTGGGTCGGAGGTGTTTAGATGAAAGATGGAGGAGATATGAAGCTCTCAAACTCATCAATGGAGGTTTGGGACGAAGGAGGAAGAAAATATCCAAATTTTCGAGCTTCTGGGCCTTTTATAGGCCTCTGCCGTGACTCCCACGCTTCAAGCGTGGACTCCCACGCCCCAAGCGTGGAGTTCCAGACAAAATTCCACTTCTGGCCAACTTCCCACGCCTCCAGCGTGGCTTCCCACGCCCCAAGCGTGGACTGGCAGACAAAATGGCATTTCTGGACTGCTTCCCACGCCCCAGGCATGGCATCCCACGCCCCAAGCGTGGAACCCCAGAAAACCCCTAAGTTAGCCTATTTCATCTCTTTCTCAAGCCTTTCCTCTGAATACTCTTAAGCATATTTATTATCCTTAATTATGGGCTTAATCTAGGCTTAATTACATGCTTAAAAATTCAAGATATTACAGAAAGCATGAGCTGTAAATGAAGATTGTTGAAGAAGTTTTGATGAGAAGTTGTATGCTGTGATTGTAATTTTCTGTGACATGTAATTTGTGATAAGTTGTTTGTATATTATTTTGAGATACTGTATTTGGACTGTATCATGGACTGTACTTTTATTTTAATTGAAACGTGGCAAGGAAAATTGTTTACGCTATTTACAAGCAAGGCAAAAAGAATTTCCGCAAAATTTATAGCTGACATGATTTTAATACAAAGTGGACAAGAGTTTCTAATTAAAATCAAACAAGCACGAGAGAGATATGAGAGGCGTTACAATGTGCTTTTTCAAATGTTGCATTATTTGGTATGTATGTTTTCATAACACTGATATTACTCTGTAATGACTTATCTATGTTGTGTAAAACTATTCATATTGCTTTCTCATTTTGATGGTGGACTTGTTAGTGTTGTTGTGTTCCGAGAAGTCTTCCTTGTTGGTGGTGCAGTATTTCTAAGAGCAAATAGTTTAGGTTGGAA
Organism: Glycine tomentella; assembly: GCA_007407185.1. Taxonomy (NCBI): domain Eukaryota; kingdom Viridiplantae; phylum Streptophyta; class Magnoliopsida; order Fabales; family Fabaceae; genus Glycine; species Glycine tomentella. The sequence goes on along the minus strand of PYAF01001146.1, from coordinate 55,000 downwards.
GGTATGAACAACCTCATTCTCAAGTTTTCCATGTTGCTTCAATTTTTCTTTGTCATCAACATGAAACCCTTGATGTTCTGTCTTTCTCTCAGTGGGAAATGTGGTTTGATTTTTTTTTACCTGCATGGGACCTGCCGCCAATGGGTTGAACCACTCTTTCTAAACAAGGTAAGCTTGATGGGTATTTTGAGTTTATCATACAATGCATGATGCTGTTGTGTTGTAGATTTGCTTATGTGTACTACTTGCATCACTTGCTTGTCGTGTTGCTCTCCATCATGGATGTTTAGGGATAACATTCATATGTGCATAGACAGAACATCTTAACATGTGTAATGTGTTAAAACTATTCCTTCTACTAAACTAAATGTTACAATTGACTTTTTTTAATATGATTGATTAGTGTACGCATATCCATTACAGTAATTAGAGGAATTAGAATGTGGGTTGTCATCAGCTACAGGACAACACCTTATTGGTCGTGAGGTCTGAAATTACATTCCCTACCACTTTACCATAAATGCAAAAATAATTAACCTTCGAACCCCTACATAAACCACAAGATTTTTTAAGCATTACTCACTTTAATTTCTAACTTTACAAAACCATAACTTTACTCCCTAACTTTGCAAGACTCCATTCGCTTAAAAGCATTTACAAAGGATAACGAAAAGCGTATGTAGACATAGATTAGAGAAGTAGATCAATCAAACATAGAAGGAATACATGCGAATACAGTGTTCCAATTACCAGTAGTTGCTTGCAGCTCTTCTTCTAGTAGAGTTTGGAACCCATGAAACCTAATTAAGCCTTTTGCATTACCACCTTCTCCCTTGATTTAAGTCATCTTCTTGGTTTCACGGGCGTTGAGGGTGGATTTGACTTCTTCCTTAGTAAGAGTCTCTCATAAAAACATCATAGTGTCAACAAGATTCTCATGTGATGATGGGAGACAGCATAACAACATGATGAAGCGCCTTGCTCTTCCTCTTCAATCTTCACATCAATGCTTTCAAATCCAACATAGCCTGTGTGAACAATGATACATGTTCCCTTAGGCTTTTCCTTCCTCCGTTTTGAGTTGATGATAGTGAATGGTACTAGTATAGTGGAATGCTTTGATTATATATTACACATATCATAACAACCACTAATAAACCCTTATCTAAGTGTAGTGGGAACCTAAAAATATTTGATTCATATTTTAAATCTACAGAGACTACCTATTCATATAACCACAAAAATAGAAGTTATCAAGCAATAACATAAAAATAGGGTACCATAATAGTAGGTAAACCTGTAATAACACAATGTTGTCCTTAAATTAGTAGCTTTCCTGGTACAACAATTTATAGTAGCAGTTGCTACTATAAATAACAGAATATTTTGTCAGTCAACACCTTCAACCAAAAAACTTCTAAACAAGTTGTCTAGTTTACCAGTAGAAACAACTTCACACTCAACTACTAAATTTATTACAAACCTGAGTTTTCAAGCCCAAATTGGTTTGTCTGAGGAGAACCTACAAACAAATTAGCTTGGAACTTGGAATTTTCAAATTGAATATATATCTTCTAGTAAGCCAACTTCACTTTTAGTTTTTGATTCTGCTTTTGTTTTTTTCTCTCACATGCACAAAAATAAAAAAATTCTACTAGCAACATTATAAATAGATGAAAGGTTTCTGTTTCTTCTATTTCTCTATTTATTGCCTCAAAATTTGACCGGATTTATGTTATAACATTATGTTTCTTGGCTAGGAAACATGCATATTCATTTCATGCAATGATATGCAAAGACATAAACTTTAGAATTTGTAAAATTATAAACCTACATAAACATTGAAGTAATGACATTAGTGTCACTGTTCATACATCCAAACTGCAATAATACATGGTAAGCACTAGATGATGAGAAGGAGAATGCTGCCGGCAGAATACTTCTATCTCTTATTATGCCCCAAAGAAACTAGCATCTGAAACAAACCTGCCTACAACATGAATAAGGATCATGACAAGCATATCATCAACTCTTAAGAGAACCAAATAAAATTGCATAATTGTTTGGAAAGTTATGGGGATCACCAATATTTAACTAATTATTTGGCTAGAATTGTGCAACCTTTTAGGCATATCAGACACACGTGAAACACTTCTATTTCACACTTACAGAAATATTAATGATTCTTAAGAAATATAATTTTCGGGAAAGACAAAAGATTATGCATACCAAACGTCATGAGTAAATAATGTCAATTTTGGTATTCATGATGTGTGACAATAGAATGTCCTCATGATCTGCAACATATTTTAGTTTTATTATGAACTAAGAATCAAATAGGCTTTTGTTCATTTACGAAATTATGTGAAAAATGCTTGTAACACTAATATACTTATGGTACCGAAAGCTTGTGAACATGGAACCTCCTCTCATTTGGAAAATGGAACAAAGGAAAAAGAGGGTCCACTTTTATCAAAGAATGTGGTATACAACCATGGATAGGACCTATCATCCTAGCACTCACTATACCCCAATCAATAACTAAAAGCATATTCGTCTTTTACACATCCGCTAGGTCTTTTATGAACAATAAAAAGACAATATACAACAGATTCTGAGTAGTCACACTTTTGCAGAAATAAATCAAGCATTCTCAAACCACAAAATCTATTTTAAAAAAAACAATTTAGTGCTTCACAAACCCTTCCTTTTTCTTTGGCAAATTACCTATTCAGAAAAATTCAGTCAGGACTAACCCAAACAAGTATGTAATATTAGTTGTTTGGTCTAGACCATAAGTTGACATACTCCATAAACATGCACCTTTAGTATTGTTATAAACTGCACCTCGGCATGCACATGGTTTGAAAGATACCATCATCTGAATTTAACCACAACACAAGATATATCATATTTACTATCTCTTTTTAATGCTTCAGCTGTTAGTTGTATAGCTGCTTTCTGAGGGTCTCTCGTTCTTCTAGCAATATCCACTGCCTCTTGATTAGTCATTACCTGGTTTATCACATGCAAATGTTTTTTTTTACTTCTTTTTATATTGACCTATAAAAGCAAGGGCAATGAAAACAACAATACATTTCTATTTCACCTTCCAAAGTCCATCACTTGCAAGGATTATAATGTCAGTATCAACATCTACATCAATATTCTGTACATCAGGGTCTGATCGCAAATGTGACTTGAGGCTCTTGTCTCCAAATGCACGAGAAACAACAAGTTGTCCATTTACTATAGGCACATTACCTTGCATCATCAACATCAATAATGTTACTTTAAGTATCTATGTTATGATGACTTTTTGCTATAATAAATGTATCCATGTTGTTGTGATTTCACACTCAGGATTGTTGTTGCAATTCTTTGATATTAGCATATGAATACAATTAAGCATTGTTAGTAAAAATCAGATGATTTTTGGAAATATGGTTAGAGTATAATGAAGAAAACGAAATTTTCTAAGGAACCTTTCATGGATTGCTAACAAATTGTAATAAACACCTTCTTTACTTGGATACTTCAGGAATTACTCCCATTACCCTCCCCACCCCTTGAAAGAAAAATAGTAGACGAGATACATGGTACAAACTACAAACTTTCATGTTAAACGAAAAAAACTCACTGCTTATGATGTGCATAAGCAAAATTCTTTTTCCAAGAAAACAGTCACAAAGCAGTATGTAATGTACTAAACAACAAAAAAATTCTACACTTGAATTTAATTATGAATTATAAAACAGAGTACATGAATTATATAATTTCAAATTCATTCAATTACTGGATCTCAGAAAGAGAATCACAACTAAGGAGTGTATTTGTCCTACAAGGTATAGTTGTATGAATGCATCATTACTTTGCTTTGTCTTATTTGACATCAAAATATATGAATGCATCATTACGTTGCTTTGTCTTAATTGACATCAAAGGAAAAATTCGAGCTACTTCTCTAGAGAATTATAACAGTGCCATTCACTTAAGCAATATGAAAATATTCTCTTTCTACCAAATTGTAACTATAAATGAAACAAAAAGAGATTAATACAAGAAACAATAACCAAAGGCTCACAGACTCCATAAATTTAAAATAGTGGCATGAAAGCTTTAAAGTACCTGGCAAGTTAGAGACAAAACTATCTCTAGTCTCAATGTTGCATTGTTCTGTGTTAGGCTCATGGTCTGTAGTCATTTGTAAAGCTTGACCTTTTGTTGAAAGAACAACTCGTGAGTCTCCAACATTAGCTATCCATAACCTTCGTCCATTGATCAATATAGCAGTTATTGCCGTTGATCCACCATGCCTAAGATCAGAACTGTGTGATAGAATTTCCTGATCTGTGCTCTCATATGCTTTTGAGATAGAAAGAGTCGGTTCTCCCAAAATTCCTCCTAGGATATTAAAAGAAGAAGAAGAAGAATATAACATTTCTAATCTGAATTTTGATCACAATAGCATAGAAAATATATGATATGATTATTTTTCACAACACTCAGTTTCAACCAACCTCCCTCAAAATATTGGTAAACAAGTGTTTCTATAAGTAGGGAGGCACACGGTCACCTAAGTGACCATCATAAATTGCAAATAAACCCAATACATTATCCTTTATATGCGCAAACTTGGCAACATGATAATCCTCCATTGGGTGATTAGCTTTCCCTTTTACAAGGCTGAAACCATACTTTATTGAGCCTTCATGATTTTTCCCCTTACCAGTGCTGGACGAAGAACGTGCAGCTACAAGCTGTAAAGCAACCAACACTGAGAAATTGAATAGTCCTGCCAGTTTAGGTGACATACATAGAAATAAGTATTCGATTGTACAACAAAGCCACATTGATTACATTAACAACCCCCTATCAAACAAGTAGACCCTTTTAGTTCCAGCTTTTAATTCAATCATGTGATCATGTTTCCTTGAAGGAGGAAGATCACTAGGATCCTAAAATACCTTCTCAAATTCTTGCAACATGCTCTCTATCCATGTAGGTATCAAGCTGTCCTCTTGAATGGCTTGTAAATCCTTACAAAACAACACAAACCCTTCTCCTTCACCCTTCATGAGTTTCATAATAGACCTTAGTGATGCCACATATCTGGATAAGGCAGGTTCTCCTTTTAAAATAATGTATCCTTCCTTCTTACGAATCTTCAAAGTTAACTCTTTAAAATTTTCCTTGATTTCCCCTAAAGAAGCTAACCATTCCATACCCAAAACCACATTAACTCCCCTCATATCAAATACAAATAAATCCTGTTGGATTTGTAGGCCCTGTATTTGCAACTTAACCTCCTTACAAACCCTTTCACATGTTGTTTTCCTTCCATCTCCCACCTCCACTGTATAAGGCTTAGTGGTTGTAAAGATGAAACTGAAAAGTCTTTACTACTGCAGCTGAAATAAAATTATGGGAAGCCCCACAATCCACCAATGTCATGACCTTATAATCCTCAATAAGGCCCCACAACCTTATGGATTTATTTGAAGTGAAACCAACTGCAGACTCTTAAGCTGTGTTTCAACATCCTCCACACGTCACAGGTCACAGGTTTGAAAATTATGCTCTGATAGCAGTGGTAGATTCTAAAATGTCTGTTGTTATTCAAGGTAATATCTGATACAATTGGGAATTCAGACCTAACTTCCTTACCAATTTCCAATAATGCCAAAAGTTATCAACTATTAGCTGTGGACTGCTATTTATAGGCAGTTAGCACTAACTAACTCAACTGTAACTGACTGGTTTCAGTTACAGGTTACAACAGCTAATCTACTTTCCTTTTAAACTTCCAATGGGTCCTAGCTTTATACACTTGCTGTACAGGTAGCCTAACAGTTTATTGCTACACAATAACAAAAACTGTTGCAGATGTCATAAATTTTGATCATGGAGTTTTATTGGAATTAGTTAAAAAGAACTTATTTTGATAAGTTAGATCAAGAAAGTTATTACCATGGGCTGTTAACAACTTATGAAAGTCATGAGCTATTTTAATAAGCTCGGGTAAATAACTAAAATGTTCTAACTTCATTGTAAGAAAATTCATTAACCTTCAAAGATGTTACTCCCCCCCCCCAAGCCTTCAAGAAGTCACCCTCCTTTAGAAGCTTGAGTTTAGGCACAGTTGGTGAATGAGCAAAACTTAATAGGTGAATGTGTCCCTCCTGAAATGTATAAGAAAACATGTAATGGCATGTCTTTTTATCAACAAAACAAAGCCTTTAAATAAGTTACCATGAAGGTGGCCTAGTGTGGAGATAGGTCAAGTAAGCACACGTAAAGACCAACCATGTACTTCTCTTCTCAACCCTAACAGAACAAACAAGCACAAATAGAAATAGGTACACACACTTAAGATTGATTAAAACATATCCAAACTTCATGGAAGAGGTGTCCAAGTTTGGGAAGAGGGGGTGGTGGAAGTGTAGAAAAAGCAAAACTCAGAATCATTATTGATCCATTTCTTTGACTTTCACTCAAATTTCCGAAATACCCAACAAATAACAATAGTCACTCCATGAGTCAGCCAAACACGGTGAACATTATTCATTTGCGGTTTAGGTTGTTGAAAACTATATATACATATATATATATAGAAAGATGTGCGTGTGTTATCCTTTGTTTGAAATAAATTTTGTTTGTTGTTTTAGGTCAAAGTGAAAGACTCGGTTACCTCATAAAGGTTTTTTTTGGTTGTTGATACAAAACTCCTCTCTACAACTTCAATTACATCCGGCCGTATAATCAACTCTATACTCCATATTTTCAGGTATTTTAAATGAACAGTAATGTTTTGTCCTACTTTCTTTGATTGTTTCAGCTTTGTAGTTTATTTATTACAACATGCATTGCATTATATAACCTGAGTTTCCTGTTTAAGGTTCAACTCGATGATTAATACAGATAGTTTGGATTAATCGTTGAATTGAATCTTGAATTGTCCGTTTGGACAGTTTGAGAAGTAATGCATTTTATGCAACATTCATACATGGAGATTACGTATGTTTTTTATATTTCATGAAATTTTGGTCCCCTGCATTTTGCTTTGTTCTCCTGGTACATACAGATTGCGGCTGAATAACACCTCCGCTATCATGTCGTGTATTCGGAGACCAATGCAAAATGCTGTCGAAATTTCATTAAATTAATGAAACCTTATGTAGTGTCAATGTATGAATGTTGCATAAAATACTAATTCTTGAATGGGATAGGGCCACACCTATTTGTATACATGACATTCATAAACATGCATATCACATTTTTAATTTAAAAGTTTGACAGCAGATGGAATTCCTAGATTGTAGTTGGATGAAAGCACCACGAATTACGAATGAGTATGACATTGGTGTTGAACAATTTCTTCAATTTACCAGCCAAAATGCACCATCATTGAGGGGCAAATTCTTTTGTCCTTGTGTCAAATGTTTGAATGGGAGACGACAATCCATAGATGACATCAGAACTCATCTAATATGTGACGGCATCATTCTGACTTATACAAAGTGGATATGGCATGGTGAATTGCCAGGCACGCAGGCAAGGAATGAAACTGCCACCGTTGATGTGAACAACGAGGATCTATAGAAGATATGATTCGCGACCTGGGCGAAGAACGTTTTCGCCAAGCCCATTCATCGACATATTCTAAACTGGAGTCTGATTCAAAGAGCCCTTTGTATGCTGGTTGCACGTCCTTCACACGGTTGTCGGCAGTGTTGTCTTTGGTTAATTTGAAGGCCAGATTTGGGTGGAGTGACAAAAGTTTCACTGAATTGCTAGTACTATTAAAGAAGATGCTTCCTGAAGAAAACACCCTCCCCAGGACTCACGACGAAGCAAAAAAGATTTTATGTCCTATGGGTATGCAGTATCAAAAAATTCATGCATGCCTTAATGATTGCATCCTGTATCGACATGAGTATCAGATTTGCGTAGCTGCCCCACTTGTGGGTCCCCAAGATACAAATTAATTGATGATGATGACAATGATGAAACAAACTCATTCAGCGGTCGACCCGCAAAGGTCTGTTCGTATCTTCCCATAATTCCAAGGTTTAAGCGGTTGTTTGCCAATGCAAATGATGCCAAAAACCTTACTTGGCATGCATATGGGAGGAATAATGATGGAAATCTCTGACACCCCGTCGATTCTCCTCAATGGAAGGCAATTGATCGTGTGTACCCACATTTTGCCAACGACCCAAGAAACCTCAGGCTTGTATTTGAAGTCGTTGATTGAAGACTTGAAACAACTATGGGTTGATAGGGTTGATGTGTTTGATGGGCATCTGCAGGAAAATTTCAGGTTGCATGCCATGGTGTTCTGTACAATTAATGACTTTCCAGCATACGGGAATTTGAGTGGATATAGTGTCAAAGGACATCACGCATGTCCTATATGTGAAAAACATACTAGCTTCGTCCAACTAAAACATGGAAAGAAAACAATATATACAAGGCATCGTAGATTCCTCCAACCATATCATCCTTATCGACGATTGAAGAAGGCTTTTTATGGTTGTCAGGAAAATGAAATGGCGCCTACACCATTAGCAGGAAAAGAAGTATATGATCGTGTGAAGGACATCATGACTGTTTTTGGCAAAACCCAAAAAGAAGGATGCATCTGACAAGCAAATTTGGAAGAAGAAATCAATATTTTTTTTATCTTCCATATTGGTCCGATTTGGATGTCAGACATTGCATAGACGTAATGCATGTTGAGAAAAATGTTTGTGATTTGATTGGCACCCTCCTGAACATTCAAGGGAAGACCAAGTATAATTTGACATCTCGGCAAGATTTGGTTGATATGGGTATACGACAACAATTGCATCCAATTGAACAAGGTCGACAAACATATTTGCCCCTTGCAAGCCATACTTTGTCTACAAGAGAAAAGAAACAATTTTGCCAGTGTTTGGGGATATTAAAAGTCCCACAAGGATACTCTTCTAATATAAAGAGCCTTGTATTGGTGAAGAAGCTTAAATTGGTAGGGTTGAAGTCTCATGATTGTCATGTGTTGATGCAACAAATATTGCCTATTGCGATACGGGGTATATTGCCTGAAAAAGTTAGGGTTGCAATTACTCGTTTGTGCTTCTTGTTTAATGCATTTTGTAAAAAAGTCACTGACCCGAACCAGTTGGATGATTTGGAGAATGAGGCTGCCGTTGTACTTTGTCAGTTGGAGATATTTTTTCCTCCATCTTTTTTTGATATAATGGTCCACCTAATTGTTCACTTAGTCAGGGAGATAAGGTTGTGTGGTCCAGTTTTTCTTCGATGGATGTATCCTATTGAGCGTTACATGAAAGTGTTGAAAAGTTATACCAAGAATCAGCACCGTCCAGAAGCTTCCTGATGTGGATCGAATTGTGAATACGGCAAGCGCACCGATCGTTTTCAAGTAATAAAGTGTAAGTAAAGTATCGTCTCCACAGGGATTGAGAATAATTTCACAGGAAATTAACTATTATGATTGAAATTAGAAGAGAAAATACAAAAACAGAATGGTTGTTGGTTTTGTTTGAGTAAGCAACTAAGATAAGAGAGTAAG
>PYAF01001146.1:27116-38342 GCA_007407185.1 Glycine tomentella | reverse complement strand
TTAGTTAAGAATCCCTTTCCTCCCACAATTAAGAGAAAATTCCATAGATTATACTCATACCCTTCTCATAATTTTCTGATACCTAGGGTAGTCTGAATTAAGCTCTTTTTAATCTAATTTCCAAAATTTGTAGAAATTCTATCTTGGGGTTTTTCGCCTCCAACCTGACTGATTCATGATTATCTAAAAGTATTTTATCTAATAGTGAGGTTCCTACAAATTTCTAAGGTTATATGGTTAGTTTTGACTTCAAGGGCATTTTGGTCATTTATCACCTTAAGGTATAATGGTAATTATCCAATTTGTTCAAGGACCTTTTTGTAATTTTCTCCCAAAAATATCTTTATCAAAATATCTAGGATATATTGGTCCTTTTCAAAAATGTCTAGGGGTATAACTGTCACTTTCCATCCTAGGACATAATCGCCATTTTTGAAATTGTCCAAGGATATTTTGGTAATTTCTCCGAGGGATACCTGGGTCATTACCAGAATTGTTCAGGGCGTTCTTGTCATTTTGTCCTAATTTTCTACCTCTTTTCATTAACATTTTATTCTTAATAATTGTCTGTAATTCCCTAAATTTTGGGGTGTTACATTTACCATTTAGCTAGAATTCAATTGAAGAATTTGATATCATATATCTCTGAGTTTGAAATCAAATAAACAAGTTGCAAATGATAGAGCAATACAAGCAAATTTCAAGTTAGAATGTGTAACACCCTTATATTTCACTATATATGTGCATTTTCTCATAAATATGCATTCCCAGATAAATGACATAAATACCCTTGGACATTTTTGAAAATGACCAAAATGCCCCCGAACATTTGTACAAATGACCAAAATACCCTTTTAGCTCTGATAAGGTCATACAACTTCAGTAAGGTTATGGAAACCTGACAAAAGTCTAGTATGCTCCTAGATAGGGAATTATTGACATTCCTAGTAAAGAAAAACCATGAAATGAAATTTTTAGAAATTTTGAAAGATATTTCAAGAAGAATTGAATATATATTAATCTAAGTTCCATAAAAACACAGAAAAAGGAAAGATACGATCTAGGGAATTTTCTCTTAATTGTGGAAGGAATAGATTCTTTAATAAATGGTCTAGATATTTTACTAATTAAAAACAAAATGGACCAATAGGAAATTAAATAAACTATTAGAGGAAAATGATGTAATAACTTATGAAATGTTACTAAAACCTAAATTAAGTTTCTAACTAATTTTAGATTTTATTCCTAAGAAATCAAGTTGAAGTAGGGTTTCATAAATTATGGAAATAAGTTTATAATAAGTCTATTTAATTTCAAGACATAGATTAAGAAATTAAAGCATTAAATCCTTTAAACTATATTTAGACTACCTAAACAAAGCTTAATTGAAACATGTTTGTCTTAAAACACCAAGCTTGACCGTGAACTACCAAGATGAATGGTTAGAAAAATGTAGAACTAGGACACTTGGACGGTTAGGGAGCAAGGGACAAAGCAATTGGACCAAGTGGAAAGTTACCTTGAAAGAAATGCAACAAAAAAACTACAAAGGAGAAAGCTACTCCACGTGAGATTAAAATCAAAAGGCAAGGCACCAAAGCTTGTAAAATTGCACGGACCAAGCAAGAAGGCAAGGGAAGGATGTAGAAAAGTCTTGATTTAGGACACTTGGAAGATAGGAAAGCAAGGACCAATAGGAAGAAACCAACTAGAAAGTAAGGCAATTATAAGCTTGAGATATTTTTCACTTAAAGCCAAGGAACCTAGCATATAAAAGGATGGTGGGGACCAAAGTGGGGGCTGATTTGCACGTCTAGTATTCCATTTTCAGCCCATCCCTTTCACTTATCCTTTCACCTAAAACAAAAGCCAAACAAAGAAGCCACACCCTTGAAGTAGTTCACATGGGAAAAAGCTAGAGTGTACTTGGACTGTACTTGGACTGTATATTAAACTGTTGTATTTTATTTTGTGACAAACTATTTGGAACTGTACTTGGACTGTATATTAAACTGTGTGTGGACTTTGTATTTTGATAAATTACGAACGCGTTAGAATAAATGATTTATTACGTATATTAGTTAACTAAACGAATTACGTAAAAAAAATTCGTAAATTAAAAGCGTAATAGGTTAAATACAAAAATAAAACGAAGTCGTTACAGAATGCATAATATAATTGTTGAACAGGTTTATATTTCAAAGTTCATACATCATGCATATTAAGCAGTTCCTCCAAAATATTATGTTGTTATAATTCAAATGAAAAACATATCTGCCACTTTTAAAACCCAAAAGGAATGGTAATACACAGGGATATTCCATGAACGACTATTCTAAGAGTGATTCCATAATAAAAATGCTTATCAAACACTCACCCACCCAAAACCTTGTACTGAAATACGAAAACAACTCAAAACCCCTAACCAAGAACACAACACCTAGAAAAATACCCTCACCTTACGAAAATTCAAAGATGAGATAAAACAAGAGGGAAGGGGCTCCAATTAGTTACAGGGTCCCTCTTCAGAACACGAAGTTGCAAAGTGGGAGGTAGGCCGTCGGAAAGGAGAGTTTTTCTTGTAGTGAAGGTGTGGTAAGTTTGTGCAAATGTCGACTAGGGCACAGGAGATCAAAACGACAATATAAATTTGAAATTGAAGGTTGCACAAAACAAAGACGGTTTTTTACAAAAACCGTCTTTGAAATAGAGCAAAACGACGACGGTTGTGCATAACCGTCTTTGATGCAAGTAAAATGACGATGGTCTTCAGAAAATCATCTTCGTTTAGTCCTTTCAAGGACGATTTCCGGATACCCGTCGTGGTAAACTTCAACATAATTGCAAAATTGCCACTGCGTATGATACAAAGACGGTTACGAAATAACCATCATCGATGCTATGTCGTAAAAAGGCCTATTTCTAGTAGTGTACTGTATGTAGTATTAGATTTTGTTTCACAAAATCTCGTACTGGACTTGGAAACATGAACCAACCTATCATCACATCAACATCCATCCATATTAAAATCCATAAGCAAAATACATACCACCTTATGGAAAAATATTTTTATCATAACATCATACATACCACAAGTATGGTTAAACCACCATATCTTATTTAAGTAAGATCATTACCAACTTAGGCATGACCATTGAGTATCCTCAAGCTACAAAAAAATCATGTTAGTAATCTAACTAATAACCATAATATATCTTTTAAATAATTACTAACTCCTTTGAACCTTCACAAGATTAAAGCCTAGCATGCATCTTAATCTCCTTTCACCTACCACCTTACTACATCAGCCTCAAAATTGAATCACTCTAGTATTTGAACCATTTAACTACACACCATTCAACCTCTACTTCTAAAAATTAATACAAAACAATCTCATAATAAAAATATGAACAAACAACCCAAATATCATCAAAATCACTTCCAAAGATCACTAAATATACTTCCAAACATCACTAATATTTCAGCCTATAAATCATCACCTATCCTATGGTTTAAATCAACATTTCCACATCATAAAATAACCTTCAAATGATATGAAATTATAGCCTAAATAATAGCCATAAATCTGTACATTTAAGAATGTAAATTAGTCCAAATAAATTCTTAACTAAAGATTGAAGCCTAGCCTACCTCAAATGGATTTGGATTTGAAATTGATTAAGTGGCTGCTTCTCTTGGAAATCCTCTAAGGAATGAAGTCTTGAAAAGAAGAAAATTTGATTTAGAGGTGAAGCTATGGTTTGAAAGTAATAAGAGAAGATAAGAAATGAAAAGCTAGGTGAAAGGAAGCAAGTAATCGTGGGATGAGTTTTGGTGCTAGTGGTTTATGAAAAATTTTGGAGCAGCCAAGCTATTTATACTATATTAATTGGTTTCAGATTTAAGGGTTTTAGTTGGATTAAAAAATGGTTTAAAAGTTAGTTTAGTTAGATTTTAACTAGGTAATCATTTACCTTAGAAGATTTTATGACTTAAGCTTTATCTTGACTTGATTTTTCTATGTCAAGATTCTTTTAATTATAAACTTGGGAGCAGTTGGCCTTGCATGTGGAATTGGCTGGAAATCTTGATATCCTTTGTCAAATTTCTACAGCTAAACACACAGCCAAAATACAAATATCATAGTTACACCAATATTTTAATGTTTAAGGATAGATTCCAATCATTAATGACCATGTTGTTATATGGAAAGCTTTGTACAAATGACCAATTATGATTGGTTCTAAAATATTTTGCTGAAACTATATTTTTATTTGCAAGATTCCCTCATTTAATGCTTTCTTTCCACCTTGAATGCCACCTAGAAAGGTTGATTCAAAAAGCTTATCTTCATTGACTTACCATTGACTTTGGTTTACCAAACTTTTCTTCCTATTAGTTCACTTAGTTATGCCTATTCTATTGATTTTTCACGTGAATCCACTTCTGTATAGTCCAAATTTGAGCTGAATATTTGATTCCTTGGGCCAAAATGAAAATAATAGGAATACTCACAATAACCAAGAGGGGGGTGAATTGGTTAAAACCTTGGTATTTTAAAATTAATTCAAATAAGAGTTTAGGATCTCTATCACTTTCAAAACCAAGAAATCTTTTTACTCAATCAAATAACTCGACCCCAAGAAATCAATAGCTCAAAACAGAACTTGTTGAACAATGAATATGAATCAAAGAATCAATGAACAAGATGAGTAATAAAGATAGAAATACAAACACAAGCAACTTATACTGGTTCACTTCACAACTGAAACTACATCCAGTTTCTTCTAATTCACACTGAATTAGAGTTCCACTATTATAATTTTTTGTTCTTACAAGCTTTTACAACATCTACCTTTATCAACACTAGATAAAGAATAGAAATCTAAAATCCTATTAGACTTCTAAAGAGCAAGAACCAGAGAACACTGCTCTGTTCTTTAACTAGAGAACCCTTCTCTAGATTCAAGCAAGAAGAACCCACTTACAATAGCTAATTACAACAGAAACTCAAAAACAAATTTACAACCAAAGATTAAGGAGAGCAACAACCTGATGATCCAATGAATGTAATGCACATGAGTTACCAAGTCAGGTTGAATAGCAAACAAAATCCGATCATGCTTTTCCTTAACCTTGAAAAGTTTCTTGCTCAAGAATCATTCAAAGACCCATGAATGTTTTGATTGAAGCAAGTAATAGAACTTAGAAAATCGCTTTGAAAGGCTTAGAAGGCTTGTATATACTCAGAAATACGAAGTAGTCAAGTTAGAAAACAAGACAAGCCTTCAAACTTATTTATAACAAATTTTGTAACTAATTGTAATCGATTAAACACGCCAGATAATCGATTAAAATGCTTATGTAATCGATTAAATTAGCACTTAATCAATTAAAACATTCAAGAATGATTCTGGGTTTTACAATGAGCAAAATAATCGATTAAACCGAGCTGTAATCGATTAAGACAGAAAGCTCTGATTCACAAAATGAACTGTGTAATCGATTACAAGTTTTGGTAATCGATTAAGTCAGAAAGCAGGCTTTTACCAAATAGCCTATGTAATCGATTACGGATAATGGTAATCGATTATCACAGTAAGACTCAAAATATATTTTCAACTATGTAATCGATTACACTAAGTAAGTAATCGATCAAAATATTTAACAATGCAGTTTAGTTTCAATCAAAGGCCAAATAATCGATTAATCCAATAGGTAATCGATTAAAATAGTAAGAAATCATTTTTCCAAAAACCTTTTAATCAAATGAAATCCTTAACCAAAAAGATAAAAGCTTTGATGTTTTAATGAAAATCATTTAAGCTTGTTAATGGATGAATGAATGCAATGCAAGGATCAACAGATTGCCTTTCTCTTAACTTGAATCATTTTCAAAACTTCAAGGCACTTCAAGCATGTTGAAAGCTCAAAACATATTTTTGAATTAAATTCTTTCACTCTTCATGATGCTCCCCCTATATCCAACACAAAATTCCAAGAGTTACAAGTTGTGCCCAATCAAAAAGGTCCAAAAGGCTAGAAACACTTAACCAGATGAGGTTCGCTCATTGTTTATTCTGTACCAATCTACTAGGCCATAAATCCTCATCTTTTAGTATGTTAAACTATATTTCCTAATCTTTCTAACAAGGTATCACATGCCTTATTTGGAGTTATAAAACTCTGGCTATAACATTTTTCATCTAGACTTCAAAACTGCCAGCAAGCTGAGAAATTCCACACTGACATCTCTTAATGTTTTAATTACTGCAAGCAGTGCACAAACTAGATTTATTTGAAATTTTTATATGTTGAAGTAGACTTCTAGATATTTAATTCCATATATCATACACCTAATTTGGATAAGAATTGAGAGAGAAATAAATTTCTTAATTCGGGTGGCAGAAATGAAAATATTTTGGACAGCTTATGTTCAAAACAAATTTATCCTATTCTTCTTGTATCCAACTATCATCCTACTTCCATAATTAAATCATAAGTATAACTCATAATATAATTTTGAGGATGTTACATGGGATGGGTAATGCTATTGGTTGACGATTAATTTATGATGAGATCAAGAAGTTGTTTTCTGAAGATTGGCATGTGAAAATTAACCATGTTTATAGACAAGGGTATGTCTATGTTGATGTTTTGGTCAGTTTAGCATGTGATTTGTCCATTATATGATGTATTTTTATCAAGCTCCTAATTCCTATTAGCCTTTGTTTTTTACTTCTATATGATATTATGAGAGTTAAAACCTTAATTCATAATATAGGTTTTCTTTTCTTGAAGTGATCCTTAGTTTTTTTCTTTTCCTAATGGTGATTGGATTTTATACATATTGTGACTTTCAACTAGGGTTGGCAAAGTGGGCCAGCCCACAAAAAATGAGTCGGGCTGGCCCTGGCCCACAAAAATGAGGGCAGGACCGGGTTGGCCAACTTTTGTAAAGTGGGCTGGAAATGCTAGCATGCCTCACTTTAAGGTGGGTTAGTGGGCCAGCGGGCCAACCCACCTAAAAAATAAATAAAAAATTATTTTTAAAAGAAAAACAAAAAATTACAAAAAAAATACAAATGTGTGTGTTTCTAAAACAGTTAAAACAGTTTCAAAGTATTCCTAAAATGCAAAGTAACAGCTAGCAAGATGATGATGATGCAAGTATTCCTAAAATGCAAAGTAATATGGTTATGATGAGGCAAACAGGACGGTTTGATCCAGCAAATGAAAAAATTATTCATTTGGATAAACAAGACCTAACCCCTCAAGTGTGTGTATTTCTTTTTGTACATCCAATGTGTGTGATTTGAACATTGAACTATTGAAGAAAAATTAAAAAGGATTGGGAAACAAAATAAAAGGGGTGGACGAAATTAAGTGTTCACATAATCACATGTTGCATTCAAGGGCCTTATCAAATTGATACAAAAATATTAAAATTGATTTAGTTACTTAGACATTCCATAAGGCATTATTTATTTAATAACAACGATTTCTTGATTACATCCGAAGCAAGTGATAGACGGTGATATATCTAGGGATAAACAATGAAAAAAAGACATATGAATGCCAAAGGAACAATAAATCTAGGTCCCTTGAGAAGAAACTTTTTCAGCCAAAAAGTGGAGTACTTGGGATATCTTCTCAAATTGTTCTTGAAATCAACATACACGATGCCAATTCGAACTGTGTAACCAGCATCCCATTAAAAGCTGTCCGAAAATGACCATGCATAATAGCTCTTCACATTGAATGAAAATTCGATATGAGAATATTCATCCCCAATGGCATGCTAGCTTGAATATGGAATCTTCTTAAATAATCAAAGACAGAGATTTAAAAATATATGATCATTTATAGAAAATATTTAGTAATGATTTCAGAAATCAGAATTGCTATATTGGGAAAGGGGCAGAGGACGCACTGTATTGTGGCCTGTGCACGAAGGGAGGGTGGAAGGGCGGAAGGCACGAAGCTATTTGAGGAAGGTGGAAGTGCGGACAACAAATGAGTGGTCCATGGTCGACGACGAAGGCGGAAGGGCGGAAGGGAGTGCAGACTAACTTGGTCGACGACGAAGCCACCGAAGGACGACGCTGGGAGTGTGGACTGTGGCTGAGCGGCTCTACGCCTCTACCTCTCATCCTTTCTCAGTCTCTTTCTCTCAGCTCTCACTTCTCTCACTCTCAGCCTCTCATCTCTTAACTCTCAGCCACTCAATCAATTCAATAATATCTTTATAATATTTTACTATTTTATTATATCACCAGTGCCAGGAAAAGTTAAACAAAGGATCTACTATTAGCAAGTAGCCAGCGGCCCAGCCCAGCGTGTATTGTAAATAAAATTTTGTATTGATGGGCCAACAACCTGATGGGCTGGCCCGGCCCGGGTCCAATTTTAGCTCGTAATTTTGTGGGCCTGGTTGGCCCAACCCGTTTTAGTTTAGTGGGTTATCATTGTCAACCCAGCCCACTTTTTTTCGTGGGCTAAATAGTCTGGCTCGTCGGGCTAGGCCCATTTTGCCATCCCTATTTTCAACCATCTACCACTCTCCACCACCAAACTAATAAATTTTAATTTGCTTATAGCATCAAACCAACAAAACAACATATGCTTCTTTTCATGCAATCAATCAAAAATTTAAGAAGCCGAAATTGAAATATAATTTAGTTAATACAGGAGTAAAACCATAGCTTTGGCAGTTCAGTAAGTTAGACCACTAGTTGAATTCAAGACACAAACATTCAATAATGTTGTCAACCATGAAAATCAAATGACCATTGCATCCAAAGAGAGATGTTAGCTATGAGGAAGATGAAGATATGGAATCAAGAAGATTAAGAATGCAAGTTTTGATATTTTACATGCCCACTCAATTGATGGCATTTGTAATTTCTTGCTTAAGCTTGGTTCAAGTGGATAAAGCCTCATAATCCTCACTAATCTTGATTGATTCATGCATTCACACATACATTTAATCATTTCAAATCATATGGTAATAAGCATTTAGATGTTAAGTCATAAAGGTAATTAGATTTTTATAAAAACTGTTTTACACTGTTTTAATCGATTACCCATCTGATATAATTGATTAAATGCATGTGATTGGATCTGCATATTGCCTTATGAACATTTTAATCGATTACCATTGATTCGTAATCGATTAGATAAGCCAAACACTGAAATGTACGTGCTCTGTGATAATCGATTACATCACAGAATAATCGATTATCTGAGTCTCTGCATAATTCATAAATGCATTTTTATCTGGTTTAATTGATTACCAGATTATTGTAATCGATTAAATATGCATTGTTGAGTTTTACACATTGTTTGTGATAATCGATTATTTGGAAAATTAATCAATTATCTATGTGTATCAGGAATCACAGGTCATCTGGAATAATCGATTATTTTATTCTTGACTTTTTTTTTAGAATCCTGATGAACACTTTAATCGATTATCTAGTTAAAATAATCGATTACATTAGTTAAAATAATCGATTACATTGACGAAATAATCGATTACAGTTAGTTAAGTCTATTTTTTTATAAATAGAACAGCTTGCACTAAGTTGAAAAAATGTATACTTTGTAAAGTTTTCGTATAAGCTCTGAGAAAATCACTTTCAAGAGTTCATAAAACTAAAAGGAAGAGGGAGATTACAAAATCAAAAAATTTCTAATAGTCATGGAGTTTCTCATGTTATGAAGTCATTGTCTACATGATGCAAAGTTTTGTTCAAGCTTTCTTATTAAAGAAGTCATCAAGAAAGATCATTTGCATACGTTCTCAGTCTAGTTAGATCATTCATTTTATTGAATTCACTGAGGAATGAGAGGTGATATTTTTCTTGAACTATAAGCTTGGTTATTGTTGATATTTGTGTTGTATTTGTTGTTGAATGTTCTTATAACAAATAGTAGTCTTTAAAGCTTCATCTAGAAAGGTTTCTAGTGGGTAGAACAACTAGGGGATCTCTGGTTCTAGATCTTTTGAAAAGTCTATAGGTTTAGATTTTGAATTTTACCTTGGGAGGGTAAAACAGATCATTGTAAGCTTGTAAAGATATTATATTTGTTATAGTGGAACTCTAATCAAGATTTGATTAGAAGAAAACTGGATGTAGCCTCCGGGGTTGAGAGGTGAACCAGTATAAATCTTGTGTGTTTGAATATTTATGTTTATCTTCATATTGTTCTTGAAGTATTAAGTTTTTGTTCATATTACAAGATTGGTAACAACACATGAGTGGTTTGATTGAATAAGGTGTAAGCATTTGTGAAGTTAAGGTGAAGAAAATTGTTTTTAAAGATACGATCCTTCCTGAAAGTCTTCCGCTGTAGCAATTTTGAAAGGAATTTTAAAAACTCTGAGGTAAAACCAATTCAAATGGGGTAATTTAGATTATTTATGCAAAAAAAAAAATAATTCAACCAACTCCTGATTTTTGGGCTAGTTAAATCATTGTATGCTAAATAATATTTTAAAATTGAAACTATTGTTTATATTCTTACCTTAATAAATTTTATTTCAAAATATTTATTATGTATGTATGTAAAAATATTTGACATTGTTAAAATTAATTTAATTTTAATATTATTGAGTATGCAATATTTTTCAATAAAAATATGTTTAATAAATTAATATTATATTTATTATATAATTATGTAAAACTGATATTTAGCCTTATTATATAAATATTTATTATCAAAAATTTGTATATGAAGTTATTAAACATAAAGACAATATTATTTTGTAAAAAATATGTTAAATAATTTAATTCAAATTAAATTTTAGGATAAAACTTTCAACTACATAATAAAAATATTATTTAAAAATATTTATTTATTAAATTATTTTATATTATTTTATATGATTTTTAGTAGAAATAATTTTATAGGATTTAAATTAAAAAAAAAACAAATATTGTTGAGTATTTTATATACTATTATGTTAAATATTTAAAGAAAGAGCTATGTCATCCATAATGTTGTTGGGTAGGATTGTCTCTTATACTCGAGGTCTCTATCATGATATTATGGAGTAAGTATTTTAAAATTATTGTAATAAAAATATATTTAATAATTTAATTTTAATATATTTATTATATATTTATGTAAAAATGATTTTCATGTAAAAATATTTTTGTAGAATTTCAAAGTAAAAATAAATATAATTTAGTCTTTGATATGTAGTTGTGTTAACTACTT
>PYAF01001146.1:0-27016 GCA_007407185.1 Glycine tomentella | reverse complement strand
ACAGATTTAAAATATTACTTTGTAATAAACATATTAAATAATTAGATTTAAATATATTTTAAATATTAATCAATGAAATATCTATTAAACAACTTATTTAAATTAATTTTATATAATTTCTAAGTAAAACTATTTTATAGGATTTCAAATATAAACAATATTATTAAATCTTTCATATGCAGTTGCATTAATCGGTGCAAAAAGAATATTTTTTCTATAATGATTTTCAATAAAGAAGCCTTTTTTTTAAATGATAATTGTCGTCTCTATCATAAAAATAAAATAAAACTAAATAATTTATTTTTATATTAAGAAAATAATTTAAAATTATTTTGTAATAAAATATATTTATGTAAAAATTATTTTTAAGTAGAATTAATTTTATAGGAATTCAAAGTAAAAATAAATATTGTTGATTCCATCAACATCTCCAGCTATCACTTTCAGGATTCAAAATCGCCAAATATATCCTAGGTATGCTCGGCTGTTTATGCTTCGACTATTCCATCCAAACGTGATGAACTTTGGTCTCATTTGTCCCATATTAGCCACAACATTTCTCATCCGTGGATTCTCATGGTGATATGAATGAAATTCTCCCTTCTTCTGAAGTCATTGGTGGCCATTTTTCCCAAACTCGTACCTCTATCCTAGCAAATGTTATGGAGCAGTGTGGAGTCATGGATTTGGATACAGTGGGTGGTGTCATGACGTGGTGCAGGAGTACTTCGAATGCGTATCATATCCGAAAGAAACTTGCATGCTCTTATTGAATTATTAATTAATTGCCTTCTAATAGTTCGGATCACAATCCTTTGTTTCTTAGTTGCCTTAAATCTCGCAGTACAAAGTATAAGGCCTTCCATTTTCAGGCAGCCTGGATCTCTCACCCAGACTATGCAGCCTTAGTTGACCATACTCGGCATAGTTCATCAGGGGATACTAACAGGAAGCTAGAACTTATCCGAGAGGCCTCTATTAATTTTAACAAGGAGACCTTTTATTAAACTTGGTATCGAACCTTATTGTATTGAGTAAACTGAGCTGCCTTTATAGGCATTACAAAAAGCAAAACAATAATCTGTTACATACAAACTTATCTACAAATATGCTATCCTAACAAACTCAACAAATAGATAAAAACCTAATCCACATAGAATCTGTAACAACTCATCAAACTAAAATATCAAAACAACCATTATCCTTTCTAACACTCCTCCTCAAGTTGGAGCATGTAAGCATGGAATTCCCAACTTGGGAAGTAATGTAAGGAAAGATGACTTGCCCAAAGCTTTAGTGAAGATGTCGGCAAGTTATGAATGAGATCGAATGTCGGCTGTGCGAATGGTGTTGGCTAGGAGATGCTCACGCACAAAGTGACAATCCAACTCAAGATGTTTGGTCCGTTCATGGAAGACAGGGTTGGCAGCTATATGCAACGCTGCTTGACTATCACAGAATAATTCCATTGGGTCAGTATGAGCAACACCAAAGAAGTGTTGTAATTGCAGCCATAGACCTGTACTCCGCTTCTGCAGAAGAGCATGACACAGTTAATTGTTTCTTTGTCTTCCATGATATAGGCGAGTTGCCTAGCATAATAAAGAAACCAGAAATAGATCGACGTGTTATAGGGCAACTTGCCCAATCCGAATCACAATATGCATGGATTTTAAGGTCACTTGCACTAGGTAGAAGATTGTCTTTCCCAGGGTTGAGCTTGAGATACAGTAATACTTTGATAGCAGCTTCATAGTGTGCTTCTTTCGGTGCTTGCATGAACTGAAAAAGGGTGTGCACGACATAGTTGAGATCTGGACGCGTTATAATGAGATAAACAAGCTTCCCAACAATCCTGTGATAACGTGCGGGGTCACCAAACTCAGGACCATCATCAAGAGCTAGACAATGGTTCTGTTCCATAGGAAAGTGAGCTGGTCCACAATCGGTTAAGCCTGTTTCACGCAAAATGTCTAATACATACTTCCTTTGACACAGAAAAATCCCATCCTTATTCCTTGCCATCTCTATTCCCAGAAAATATTTTAACGGGCCCGGGTCCTTGATTTTGAAACGTTTATTAAGATAAGTCTTCACCTCTTTGCATGCCTGGTGATCGTTTCCAGCCAAAACGATAAATCATCAACATAAACAAGCAATGCAAGAAACGTGGAGCCCCATTGTAATGTGAATAACATATAATCTGCATGTGATTGAACAAATCCATAAGCTTGGAGTGAGGAATTCAGGTTTGCAAACCAGTTCCTTGGGGATTGTCGTAGTCCGTATAAAGATTTGTTAAGACAACAACTTTATTTTCATAACCTGAACTGAAGCCTGGTGGAAGTCGCATATACACTTCTTCATTAAGATCACCATTAAGGAATGCATTGTTGATGTCCATTTGATGAAGTTCCCATCCCTTCGCTACAGCAACTGCCAAGAGAGTTCTAACAGTCACTATTTTTTCCATAGGAGCGAAGGTTTCAATGAAATCTTCTCCAGGAACTTGACGATTTCCAGCAATGATCAGCCACTCCTTATACCTCTCAATAATACCATTGGAATGATATTTGATCTTATATACCCACTTACATGGAAGTGCATGTTTACCAGGTGGCAAGTCAGTGATACGCCAAGTTTTATTTTCTTCAAGGCAGATATTTCAGCGTACATGGCCTCCATCCATTCCTTACTCATCATGGCTTCCTTAAAAGAACAAGGTTCTGATCCTGCATCGATTGTTGCAACAAAGGCTTGATGTTGATTAGAGAATTTAGCTAAGGAGACATACTTGTGTATTGGATAACCCATACCTGAGATGGGAGTATGTGAGGTAACATCGTGACTTTGTGCATGTGTTGCAGTGATGGGAGTGGTGTGGTATTTAGAATCTGTGTGCAAAAGTGACCGAATGTAGCTTCATCCAGCCCCATAAGAAATTGATACACTCTGTCGTTCTCCTTCTCCTCCTCGACTTCTTTTGCATATGTGCATGCATCACCACAATCACACGCCTTGTAAACTTTGCTCCCCACAAGCTCATCCCACACAGCTTGCAGTTTTGTATAATATTCTCCCACACTGCTACCATGTTGTTTAATGGTAGATTGAAAATGATAGGAATACTTCAATACAACCAAGAGAGGGGGTGAATTGGTTGAACCTTGGGATTTAAAAATTTTATTATCAGAGTTTCCACAGGATCTTTATCACTTTTTTAAAAAACTTTTGAAATCAAGAATCTTTATATTCAATCTAATTCCTCTGTCAAGAAAATCAATAGACAAATGGAAAACTTACTATGCAAAGAATATGATTCACAAATCAAAGCAATATTGAGATGTTGAGAGGAGAATAAAGATTAGCCACAATTTATACTGGTTCACTTCAAAAACTGTGAAGCTACATCCAGTTTCTTCCACTCAACTCTAGAATGGAGTTCCACTATTGCAAATATTTGTTCTTACAAGTTATTACAAAGCCTCTCTTTATCAACCCTAGATAAATTTCAGAAATCTAAAACATTATTAGATTCTTAGAGACAACCCACTGAGAACACTACTCAGCAAACCCCCAGAGAAACTCTATCTCTAGTTAACAAGCAAGAAACCCATTTACAATAGACAAATCACTATAGAAATTAAAAACAGATTTACAACTTCAAAGATTAAGGAAAGAAGTTACCTGATGATCCAATGAACAATATGAATATGAATGATTTACCAGGTTGAAGAAAGATTTATAGACTTAGAACATCCCTTTCCTCAAGCTTTGAAAACAAATTTTGCTTCACTCAATCAATCAATAACCCATATGAATTTTGGTGAAGGCAAGAACTTTGTGAATCCAGAAAAATCACTAATAGAATGTTAAAAACGCTTATGAATGCTCAGAATTCGAATTTCTCAAGTCCTGCTCTCAGCAGAGCAAAGGGTTCTATTTATAATAGACTTCTAACTGAAAATAATCAATTATATACGTTCCTGTAATCGATTATTTAGCATATGTAATCGATTAATTCAAGAATGTAATCGATTAAAATGTTTAAGATTTGTTCTGGGTTTGAGCTATGAACATAATAATCGATTATCCCGTCACGTAATCGATTAAAACAGGAAGCTCTTCATTTTCAAATGCACTGTGTAATCGATTACTGTTTCTGGTAATCGATTAAATCAGCAAAGCATGTTTGACACAGGCATAGTATATAATCGATTACAACCTTCTATAATCGATTAAGACAGAGAGTTTAATATTTTAATTTTAGCCAAGGTAATCGATTAATCCGATATGTAATCAATTACATTGTTCTTAGAAGGTTTTCCAGAAGGCACAAAGAACAAAATAATCGATTCCTATCTATCTGTAATCGATTAAAACAACATAACCTTATTTTTCCAAAAACTTGGTTTTAAACTTGCCTTAATTATCAATTGCTTTTGTATTAAAACACAATCTAACAATCCTAAATGAATGATATGAATGATATGCACACTGGATCATCAGAGATAGCTTCTTCCCTTTACAACAATCACAAATTGATTTCCAAGACTTCAAGGCATGTTGAAAGCACAAAACATCTGATCTTGATTCTTTGTTCATCTTCAAGTGACTCCTTTTAATCAACATAGATAGGCTTGCTTTAGCTGATATATGCGTAGAGCCTTTACCACGAAGTAACGCTCTTTCAAATCCTCCCAGAGATCCTTCACATTATTGAAACACTTGATGAATGACTGAAGTGTAGGGTCAATAGTGTTGTGTATCCAACCATTGATCATGAATTACACATCTCCCATGCACTCCATTCGTCATCATCCTTTTTTGACTTATTCACAGCTCTTGTAATGAATCCTAGCTTGTTTTTGGCCTTGAGCACATTTTTCATGAGCTTCACCCAATTTTCGTAATTGGTTCCACCTTTTAGCATCACCATTGTCAACAAAATCCATGGATTATCAGACCCTCCCAAATAGAAAGGAGAGCCAGGATTTGTAATCACTTTCGTTCTACTAGTTCCTTCTCTAGTCATCGTTAGATGACCAAATTACTCAGAGGTTTAATTTTGTGGAAATGTTAAAGATCATGCTTTGATACCATATTAAACTTGGTATCGAACCTTATTGTATCGAGTAAACTAAGTTGCCTTTATAGGCATTACAAAGACCAAAACAATAATCTTTTACATACAAACTTATCTACAAATATGCTATCCTAACAAACTCAACAAATAGATAAAAAAAAACTAATCCATAAAGAATAATTTGTAACAACTAATCAAACAAAAATATCAAAACAACCATTATTCTAAAATATCAAAACAACCATTATCCTTTCTAACACCTTTGGAAATATTTTCAGGCAAAAGAGGCACTTGGAGGCAAGGATGTGAGGAGTTCATAAAATCCTGGATAATCAATACTTCTCCGATATGGTTGCACTCGAAAAGGATCTTCAAAGTCATCTTGATATTGTGATTGAGCAAGAAAAGATGTTGTGGTTCCAAAAGTCACGAGAGAATTGGGTGAAATTTGGCAACAGGAATACTAAGCTCTTTCTTGCTCAGACAATTTCGTAAGAGAAATAAAATCACTAGCCTTCAAATTGATGGTGTGTGGTGTGATGATGAGGCACTCTCAAGAGGGAAGCTCAAGGCTTCTTCAAAACTTGATTCCAGAATGGTGATTCTTGTCAACCAAGTTGTTTGAATATATCACATATTCCTTAGATCCCTCAACAACTTTTTGAATCCCTCATGCCTCCTATTTTTATGGAAGAGGTTAAGAGTGAAACTTTTTCTATGAATCCCTATACGGCCCCGGGGCTAGATGATTTTCAGCCCATCTTCTTCCAAACCTATTGGGATAGTACTCATGATGATGTGTGGAATATGGTATCCATGGTTTTCTCTACAGGTTTCATTAATCCATTAATCCCTCTTTGACTAATACTCTCGTTGCACCTATTCCTAAGGTGGACAATCCTACATGTATGAGAGATTTCAGACCTATCAGTCTTTGCAACCATTCTCTTGAAGATCATCTCTAAAGTTCTAGCTTACAAATCAAACCTCATCTTGACACTTTCATTGGTCCTTGCCAAAGTAGTTTCATTCCTAGTAGAGGCACGTGTGATAATGCTCTTACGCTTTCTGAATTTGGATTTCCTTCTACTACTATTAGTGTTATTATAATTGTATCACCTTAACTTCCCTTGCTTTGAGATGGAATAGTGAAGTCCAGGAAGGTTTCAAACCATCTAGAGGCCTTAGGCAAGGTGACCACATGTCTCGGTATTTATTTGTTCTCTGTATGGATAAGTTGACCTTGATGATTCGGGAACTTGTTACTGGTAAGAAATGGCACCTTATGAATAATACTTGGACTAAAACTGTGTTGCCTCTCTGGTTCCTGATTGGCTCAAATTGGAGGCTGAGAGTTTGTTCTTAAATGATGAGGTTGAAGATGTGACTGTTTGGAAGGACTTTACTCATGGTGTATACTCTGCTTCGTTTAATTATTGTTGGCTCAACAAAGCCCGATTGCTCATTGCACCGCTGCTAGGAACAGGATCCTGGGTGTGGAATCTCCATATTCCAGAAAACATAAAAATTTTCCTTTGGCTTATTGCCCACCAAAGTGTTCTGACTAACTTTTTTCATGTTTCTCATCATTTATCCTCTAACCCCTTTTGCTGCAAGTGTGAAGCGCCCTTTGAGACCATTTTCCATCTTAAAGATTGTCCTAAATCTATAAGGTTTTCGAATTTGCTCAATCTTAATATTTCTAAGCATGACTTAGACGTGGACCCTGCTAGCTAGATTTAGTCTCTCTGCACAGGTTCCAATGGTTCTTTATTTGCAAGTGGTTGCTGGACTCTTTGGAAATCAAGGAATGAGGAGGCTTTTCAGCAAACTTGTCGAAGAGATTGGCATTTGGTTCATCAGACCCTCCATCTCAATCAAAACTATTTGAAACTTCTGGGAAACCAAAATCGCTTCCAACAAGAGCTCAACATCAGATTGATCCTGTTAGGAATGCTCTTTATACAAAAACTATTAGGCTTAAGTGTATGACAAGGGCCCAAGAGACCTAGGTTTAGGTTTCTTAGTTTCCTATATAATAATCTTATTTGCTCTAGACAAAAACAACAATTGTCGTCATCTCTCTGAAATAGAAAAGTGCCCACACATTTTCCTTCTCCCTTATTCAAGAATAGTACGGAAGATTTGTCATTCGTAATTGATTGAGAAGGCCAAGAGAGGACTTATCAAAGAAAAAGAGGAGATTACATTCACGCTTCAAGAGGTAATTATCTCCTTTTGATTAGAAAGACAAGGATGATCTTATAACATTTAAATGTACTAGGTCCAATACGCTTCCACAGATTCTTAGGAATCCTTCAATTGGTATCAGAGCCTAGCTTGTACGTTTGATTTGATCTAGTCTTTTATGTGATATGGCACATAGGATTCTATATTTATGTTGGATTACACATATGCTATGTTTTTTTTATAATTTTTTCATGAGGTTTTACAAAATATATGCTTTAATCCATGGTACAACATTTGAGTGTATTTCTTTTGGATATGTAACAAGGAGACTGGTCACTTATGATCAGGTTTCCTACTTGATTTTTTCTTTTTGTTTAGCAATTTTATTGTTGTAAGAGAGAAAGGTTCAATTTTTGTATCCAAAAGATGTATATCCGTCACTGTTGAGTCTATTTGTGACTATCTGAAGCTTTTATGGAAAATTTGAGATCATAGCATGAAAGAGGACATAAAAATGATGGGAACAAGAACCAGAGCCTCCTAAAAAACCACGTCTTTTTCCGGTGGTTCAAACGACGACGTGCTCCTCTTTCAATGGTGGTTCTATCCATATGGTGGGCTAGGTGATAAGATGTCCATGACGGATTGACTCGAAAAAAAAGCAAAGAGAGAAGAGCATATTTTTTATTTTTTAGGAAACCATGAATTAAAGTTTTATAATTACCATTTTTATGGAGATATAGATTATATGTGATAACATGATTTGTGTGATGAAATGTCATGTATAAAATATTTGTGTCATATCACAGTATTAATGATTAATTGATCATGCATATATTCTGTTATGTAAATGATAATTTTGATTGATTTAGAATTAAAATTATTTGATTGATGATCATTATGGCAATAATGAGATAATTTAGAAAATTAAGGTTTATGACCGTTGCTTAATTAATGGTCATTATTAATTCTAGAATGTACGGTATCTGACTAGCATTTGCTGCGGCCGGAATCACTCCTATTAAAGAAGTAGGTTTCTAAACTCCCTAACTTCGAAGTCAAGTCAATCTCTAACCCTACCCCACTCTACTTTGGACCCTCTTGCAGGAGCTCGGACTGAGTTTTTGTATAAATTTTATCTTTTTTTGAAAAAATAGAAGGAAAACGCTCTTTATTATTGGATCTTTTTTGTTTTTGTTTAGTTCGTACTCTTTGCATATTTATTTCGCTCCTGACGTATACGAAGGAGTGCGGTTCGTTCGATAAATTCCTATCTCTTTATCTATTGGTACCTGAGAGCATACCGATGGAATGAACGAAATACGAACAGTTAGCATAATATAATTTCTTCATACTCGTTCCAAGTTCGAAGTACCATTTGTACAAATTTTATTAATGGTTATTATGTCCAAACAACTAGATTAATGATCATTATGTAAATAATAAGAGAATCCAGGAAATTATGTTTAAAATTCAAATTAATAATCATTATGAATTTCAAATTCTAGATTAATGATTAGATTTATTATTATTTTGAATTCAAATTAATAATCATTATGAATTTCAAATTCTAAATTAATGATTAGATTTATTATGATTTTGGATGCAAATTAATAATCACTATGAATTTCAAATTCTAGATTAATGATTGGATTAATTATTTTTCAAAATTGATTTTGAATTCAAATTAATAATCATTATGAATTTCAAATTCTTGATGGCATGTTTGCTACTTCTAGAAGTTCAGGAAGGTAGAATGTGTTACTTGTGATTGAGGCTTGCTTAGTGGAGAATTACAATGATAAATGAATCATTGATTTAGGAGCCACTAACCATGTTTGTTACTTTTTGGAGTAATTCAAACATAGCTTGCCTATTGGTCAAGGACAAAGAGTTTTGAGACTTGGAAATGGGGAGCTTGTCTATGCATTAGCAATAGGACAAGTTATTTTATCATTTAATAACTATAAAACTTTGGTTTTGGATGATTGTTTATTTGTTCCAGATTTTAAGAGGAATTTATTTTTCTGTTATTTGTTTGAATAAACTTGGTTTAGCGGTTCAGTTTAATTCCTCAGTTTCTATAAAGAGTTCATCTTCTTTTATATGTTCTAGTACGTTGTTTAATGGTCTTTATTTCCTTAGTACTATACCCCATGAAATTAATCATATTGAATTAGGAGACGAAGAGCATGTTCATCTATCTAAGAAAAGAAAGGTTTCAAATGAAACTTATCTTTCGCATTTGCTATTAGGTCATATTAACTCTAAAAGGATACACGGTTTGGTCAAGAGTGGGATTTTAAAATCCCTGGTTTTTGAACCGATACCAGTATGCGAATCATGCTTAGAGGGTAAAATGACAAAGCAGGCTTTCAAGGCCAAAAGAAATTGTGCCACACTTCATCTGGAATTGGTACATACTGATGTATGTGGACCAATAAATGTCCAGGCCAGAGGAGGGTATGGGTACTTCATCACATTCACTGATGATTACTCAAGATTTGGATACATATACTTGATGCGTCATAAGTCCGAAGCTTTTGGAAAATTCCGAGTTTAAGGCAGAGACAGAAAAGCATCTTGGTGTTAAAATCAACACTCTTAGGTCTGACCGAGGAGGTGAATACCTATCTGGTGAGTTCAGGTCTTACCTCAACAGAATGGAGTTGCTGAAAGGAGAAATAGAACCCTTTTAGAAATGGTGAGGTCCATGATTAGTTATTCATCTCTATCTGAATCATTTTGGGGATATGCCTTAGAAATTGCCATGTACTTATTAAATTTTCTTCCATCTAAATTTGTTTAAAGACACCCAAAGAACTATGGAATGGGTGCACACACAGTTTGAACCATATTCGGATTTGGGGTGCTCCGGCACATGTCTTACAACACAAGCCAAATAAAGTGGAATCACGTATAGAAGTGTGCATGTTTGTAGGCTATCCTAAAGGAACTAGAGGTGGGATGTTTTATAGTCCAAAAGGTAAGAAGGTCTTAGTGAGCACTCATGCGAATTTCTTAGAGGAGGACTATATGGCAAATTACAAACCAAAGAGTTTGATTGTTCTTGAGGAACTTGTCTTAGGTCAAGTTTTAACTCAACCTCAAGTGGTTCCATCTTATGTTCCTATGGTTGTTCAAAGAAGGAAAATTATACATGAAGGTGAACATACACAGGAACTAGATACAGAACCAGAAGTTCAGCATAATGATCTACAAGTGGAACCTGTAGAAGTCCAAGTACCACTTGTTGAAGAACAAAATCAAGAATTGGTTAATCCACCAAATGAGGATCTTCAAGAAATTATTGATCCACTTAACTTGGATTCTCCTGCACAACAACAAGTTAGGCAAAGTCGTAGTGGGAGAATGATTCATAAACCCGCAAGATATCTCTTGTTGGGAGAATCATACCAAATTGTCACCATTAAAAGAGATGGCAATCCCACTATTTATGATTATGCACTTAAAGATGTTGATGCTCATGAATGGCTTAGGGCTATGAATTGTAAGACGGAATCTATGCATTCTAACTCAGTTTGGTCTCTTGTAGAATCACTTAAAGGGATAAAACCCATTGGGTGTAAGTGGATCTACAAGAGAAAGATAGGATCAGGCAGAAAAGTTGAAGCCTTCAAAGCTAGATTGGTGGCAAAAGAGTACACTCAAATAAAAGGTGTAAACTATGAAGAAACCTTTTCGCCAGTAGCCATGCTTAAGTCTATCCAGATTCTCTTAGCTATTGCGGCAAGTCTCGATTATGAGATTTGGCAAATGGATGTCAAGACTACTTTTCTAAATGGAAATTTAGAAGAGGACATTTATATGCAGCAACCAAAAGGGTTCATAGTCGGAGGGCAGCAACAAATGGTATGCAAGTTGCAATGGTCTATCTATGGACTTAAGCAAGCATCTAGGTCATGGAACATTAAGTTTGATCAAGCCATTAAATCTTATGATTTTTAGAAAAGTCCTGATGAGCCATGTGTATATAAAAGAATCCAAGGGGAAGCAATATCTTTTCTGGTGCTTTATGTATATGATATACTCCTCATTGGTAATGACACTGAGGTATTGTTAGACATAAAGACTTGGTTGAACAAGCATTTTGATATGAAGGACTTGGGAGAGGAAAATTATATTCTTGGTATTAAACTCTTATGAAACCGGAAGAATAAGTTATTGGCATTGTCCCAGGCCTCCTACATTGACAAGGTCCTTACCAGGTTCAGCATGGAGAATTCAAAGAAGGGAATGTTACCCTTCAGGCATGGGATTCATATCTCTAAGGAGCATTCTCCTAAGACTCCTGAGCAGAGAGAATGCATGAGTAGTATACCTTATGCTTCGGTTATAGGTAGTCTAATGTATGTTATGTTGTGCATCAGGCCTGACATTTGCCATTCAGTGGTAGTTGTTAGTCAGTACCAATCTAATCCAGGAGAGGAACACTGGATGCAGTTAAGCATATACTCAAGTATCTTCGGAGAACGAGAGATTATATGTTGGTCTATTCTAGTAGGAGTCTTGAAACCATTGGTTACATAGACTCAGATTTCCAAGGAGACACAGTGGTAATCAAGATAGTATTGGAAGAAAACCTTGGTGACCCTTTTACAAAGAGTTTGCCTGAACGTGTGTTCGAGAGGCAGGTTACATTTGTGGGTCCTAAGAAGATTCTGGACTTGCTAGAGATTTAGGAGATTGAATTTTAACTTTGTTTATTTTGTGCTCTTTGAGCAAGACATCATGACATTAAATTTTTTGAAAGTTATAAATAAGGTATTATTCATTTATGGTATGCACACAGAATTTACAAAAACCAAGGTTCGGATCAATTATAGAGTATATGATCATATGGATACCTTCATGGAGGACATGATCATAGGTTCTTACAATTAATGAATGGGTTCACAGCTGTTAAATAAAGTTGGGCACTTTATTTAAGCTGTAATATTTTATGAAATGGTCTTGTCCGAACCATTGTAAAATATTGGTGTGAATTAATGTTTGCATTGAAAGGGTCAAGGAGATATTTGATTAAGGTTGTTTTTCTGTCATAAGTATCAAATCTATGGCTAACCATAGTTATGTGATTGCTCTTAATCTTGAGTTTATTATAAATAGGTAATTGAATAATTTCATTCTTTGATTTACCAACGGGTGAAGTTCGACCAATTGACGACCAATAACTCAGTATTTTGGGAGAAAAAAATTATTTGATTATCGGTATTTATGAGATAAACAATATGAAATTTGTAGGATATGTCCCCTTGATATGTTTTGGTACTTGGACATTAAAGACACTGGCCAGTGCATGTAATCCATTAGAGAAACTATCAAAGTCAAGGGAATAAATAATTGATTGAGTAATAGAAAACTCATCAATCGATTATCGACATATTACAAAGGGCCGATGCATATTCGAGTTATATATATATATATATATATATATATGTTATTGATCTTGGAGTTCAACTTCAGGCTTTTAGTGGAATAGCATTGAATTATATAATCATTTATTGATTATAAGGAGCCTTGATTAATAATAGATGGTAGATCCCCGTGCTAGCTTGAAACAAAGGGTGGGACATTTCAGTTGGTGATGAAAAGTGAGTTACATGGTTTTGGGCTTTAAGCTTAAGTTTGTACTCAAGAGCAATCTTAAGTTGAACACAGATGGAAGTTCGCGTGGCAATCCTGGTGTTTCTAGTATTGGCGGCCTCATCAGTGATTCAACGGGTAGCTAGATTCAAGGTTATGCTGGATTTTGCGAAGTCACAACAAATCTACATGATGAACTTTTGGCCATTTTCAAAGGATTGAATGTAGCTAGGAGATATGGAGCTCATCACCTCATTTGTGAATCGAACTCGTTGTGTGCTATCTCGCTTATCATCAAGGGAGTGGAGCGGAATCACCATCATTACCCATTGGTTTCCAAGATGAGAAACTTTCTTCATCTCCCATGGTCAATCATGTTTCAACAAGCTTGCCGAGAAGCCAATTTTTGTGCGGATTGGGTTGGCTAAGTTTGGAGCAGACTCAAATCTCCCTTTCACCACTTGGAATCATTGCCCTCAGGCTATGCTGCATCTCTTGTAGACTAACTGCGGGCTTTTTATGTATCACAAGGGTCTTTTTTTTTTTAATTACCATTTGGGTTTAGTTTTTAAATTAATTATCAAAAAGGGGTAAGTCGTAACAAATGTTACGACTTCTGAGTCAGAATTTTATTTTTTTATAATTTTTTAAACTGAAGTCGTAAAGGATTTTATGACTTCAGTGTAATTTTTTTAAAAAATATACGACTTCAAAGTCATAAGAAGTTTTTTTTTTTTTTACAATTTTAAACAAAATCGGAAATATATTCACAACTTCAAAGTCGTAAATATATTTATGGCTTCCTTGATTTTTTTATATTTACTGTTGGATTTTCAATTTTTTTTACGATTAAGTTTTTTTTTTTATTTTCAGTTTTCAATTTTTTTTTGTACGTATGGTTTTTTTTTAATTCTTAAAGTTTTTTTTTAAAAATTGTAAATAAGTTTTAAATTAATTTTAAGTCAAAATATTAGTTTATAAAAAAGATATGACCTGCTTAGATGTTATATATTTTTAGTATAAATTTTTTAACCTATATAGTAATCAACAAAATACTTATTTATATTGTAGTGTCTACAATAAAAAATTAGAATTAATTTAATTTATGGTATTATTGATAATGTAATTGAAATAAATATTATTGTGGTGTCTTTAATAATATTTATGTTTACTTTGAAATCAAGAATAGTACTTATTTTAATTACAAAATAATTTTAAATAATATTTACTTTAAAATATGTTATCTGTAATATCATATTTATTACAAAATAAATATTTGACTTGGTGTTTAATAATCTTATATACAAAAATTTATTGATTAATATTTATATCACATAATTTTAAATAGATTCATTAATAATATTAAAAATTAAATTAATTTTAAATTTTTTTATATTAGAGATAACAAATATCTTTGACTAAAAATCATTTTGTTTGAGTCAAATGATAAAAAATAAAAAAAAAATCATTGAACTTTTTTTTCGGAATCAAACTAAACCAAAATTAAATCAGTTTCACGGGGGCATCATGTAATTTCAATAAAAGTTAATTCCTTTTATTTCCAAGATTTTTGTAGAAAAGTGTTTTTCCTAGTTTTTTCTTAAATGACGAAGGAAAGTTTAAACCAAAAACTAAGTCAATAATGCGGACTTTTGTATGGTAAAGGGTCCAATTGTAGCAAACTTGCAGCAATATACTAGACACTAATCTGTTATCATGGCTAAACTGTGTTAGTAGATTCCCTACATGCTCCATCGGTGCTAATTTTGTTGCAATCATATTATGAGGTGGGTTCCAATATCTTAGACAATCCATTCATGGAAGTGTTTCATAAATCCTAGTAAATGAGTTAGCAATAGGATATACCATGCTTCTAATCAAATTTAGTCCAAGCCTGAAGAGTGAGTTAGGGAAGAGGAACTTTATTAGAGTGTGTAAATAACAGTGTTTGAGGTGTATTAGTTGGTATGTTTAGATGCCTTATAGGTTGATTTGATTTTGAAAACAAGATGCTGGTTTTGTTGTGTTGTTGCCAATTGCTGGTTGGTTTTTTTTGTCTTTTCACCACCTAACTGATACATACTAATGATTTGCTGATAGCATCAAGGCAACAAATCTAACCTATGACTCTTTTGATGCAATCAGAAACTAAAGCAGAAATTTAAATATAATAGTTAATAAAACTATAAAACCATAGTTTTTTTTTTTTTTTTTTTTTTTACTTTTGGCAATTCAGTAAGTTAGACCACTTGATAAATTCAAGACACAAACATCACATGATTGCTACATAAAAATAAAAAACATCACATGATTGTACTTGGAAGTTTTTTTTTTTTTTGTGAATAAAAGAAGTTGAAGGCCTCAACAACAAACTAAAAACTGCATGGAAACACGGTAGAAGAAACATATGCTAAGACAACATAAGAAAGAAAAGAAGGAACAAATTTGAAAATCAGTTGATCCTCAAGCGAATAAGCATAGTTTGCTAAGACATGAGCAACTTGGTTTCCTTCACTCAACGTGTGAGACCAATCAAATTCCCTCAAAGCCTCCTAAATTCATGAATCTTCTGAAGCAGAGTATAGCAAGCATGTGAAGCAGGACAACTATGCCTTGTAAAATTAATAACTATTAACTGCCAATGAATCAGACTCCACAACAGAATGTTTATACCCACGTCTCTAGGCAATGTGAATGTCCGATCCCATATGAATTGCCCATAATTCAGCCTGAGCAATGGTGCAATATCCAATATCAACAGCAAAAGCAAACATCAAAGAACCAAGGAATTTAAATTAGCTGTACCATCACAGTTCAATTTAAAATTGCCACTTCTAAGAGGTATCCAGCATATATGAGGAAAAGACATGTATATCCGAATTTGCATTCAAAACTTCAATATTATGAAAACTGACCTGGATAGCATCCACCTGGCAGTAAATACAATTTTTTTTTATCCATAAAAATTGAGCATACCCGAAACTTTACAATACTTACACAGTTTGCTCAATCATGAGCTAGACCCCCTTCAGTAAATACGCTTTAATAACGCATAAGCACTCATCTGAATATTCTCAAAGATGAACCGATTTCTGCCAAGCCAAAGATTATCCAATGTGACCACAAAAATCACGTTCCATTTTCTACCTTTCACAACATCCATAGCCGAGATGTTACTTTGCAGCCACTCTCTAAATTCCATGTTAGAAAAATCCTTGTACTTGGAAGTTATCTACAAGGTTAAAAAACTTTATGTTGTAAATTGTCAACTTACAGCTTATCAAGGACTATTACCAGATATATAATATTGGTCTAATGATTACTAAAAGGTAAAAGAAGAAGGAAGAGGGAGAGATCCCATGTTCAAATCCTCTCAACTGATATTTCTAATAAAACTAACAATCTACCATTTGTGGATTAAAAAAATATCTTTTGTCATACAAAAAGCACCTCAGTAACTTGGGCAAAAAATTAAATATAATACAAATAAAATAAAACAAATTAGGCAAATGGTGCAAGCTTGGAACAATTTGGCAAAATGGTGTAACCAAACACGCCCAGGCTAGGCGTGTTTAAACACGCCCAGGCTAGGCGTGTTTAAACACGCCCAAGCTAGGCGTGTTTAAACACGCCCTAGCCAGGCTTGTTTGGGTCACATTTTGCCTATATATAGCCCCAAAATTTTCACTTTTTACCATTTCACCTTCTCTCTAAAATTGGTCTGGCTTCTCTCTAGAGCTGAGGAGTGGATTTTCTCTGAAGCGAAGTCCTGTCGACAGCGAAGCCCTGCCAACAAGTAAGTGGATTTAACGATTGTGCATATTATTTAATCTGTTATATTTTTTAATTAGAAATTTGTTAGGACCATATGAACTTGTTAGCGACATATATGTTAGGCTTAATGTGGTTTAGGGCTTGGTTTAATGTGTTGTGTTCATGTTTTAGGGCTTGGGTTGAGATGTAGGGTTTATGGATTCCGATTTAGGTTTAGGGTGTATGTTGTGATTAGGGTTTAGGTCTTGGGTTACAGACTTAGGGTTTTTGGATGCCAGTTTAGGGTTTGGGGTTGATGTCGTGATTAGGGTTTAGGGCTTCGGTTACAGACTTAGGGTTTATGGATTCCTGTTTAGGGTTTAGGTCTTATGTCGTGATTAGGGTTTAGGGCTTCGGTTACAGACTTAGGGTTTATGGATTATGGTTTTGGGTTTGGGGTTGATGTTGTGATTAAGGTTTAGGACTTGGGATACAGATTAAGGGTTTATGGATTTTGGTTTAGGGTTTGGGGTTGATGTTGTGATTAGGGTTTAGGTCTTAGGCTACATACTTAAGGTTTATGGATTCCGGTTTAGGGTTTAGGTCTTATGTCGTGATTAGGGTTTAGGGCTTGGGTTACAACCTTAGGGTTTATGGATTCCGGTTTAGGGTTTGGGGTTGATGTTGTGATCAGGGTTTAGGTCTTGGGTTACAGACTTAGGGTTTATGGATTTTGGTTTAGGGTTTAGGTCTTATGTCGTGATTAGGGTTTAGGTCTTGGGCTACAGACTTAGGGTTTATGGATTCCGATTTAGGGTTTGTGGTTGATGTTGTGATTAGGGTTTAGGGCTTGGGTTACAGACGTAGGGTTTATGCATGCTAGTTTAGGGTTTGGGGTTGATGTTGTGATTAAGGTTTAGGGATTAGGTTACAGACTTAGGGTTTATGAATTCAAAAATAAATAAATCTCTACTTTATATATGTATATATAGGGAATGCATGTCTATTGTGTAGTCACATCAAAAACTGTATCTGTAATGACATGCTCTGCTTTTGTACTTTCCTTCTTTTATCACATGCTACATCTCCCTGTAACCAATAATAGTGCCTTCATAGTTGTTGTACAGTAAACATACAGTGGTTGCTTATTAGTTTATCATGCTAAGTGTAACGCCTCGTTTTACTCTCGTGTTCGATTGATTTTAGATGAAATCTCGTTTCCACTTTGTATTAAAATTATCTTAGTTATAAATTTCATGAAAAAAAAATTTCTTGCTTCGATTCATTTGTAACATAAACGATTTTTCCTCACCACGATTTATTTATAATAAAAATACAGTCCATCAATACAGTCCAAAATATCGTTCATCATACAGTCCCAAATACATGCCAACACAAAATACAACTGATCTAATTCGAGCACAACTTATCAAAATATCTTCATCATCACACCTTCTTCAGTATCATCTACAGCTTATGCTTTCCTGTTTCTCTACTCGCCCAAATAAATTGGGGTCATCACAGGTGTCAACCACAGACACAAAATAGGGTAAGTTTATGACAAACATAGTTTGAATCATATATAAAAGAATATATACTCACATGGTCATAATATCATTCATAAAATAAAAGACAGGTATGATCCACACCTTATTCAAATCACATCATCTACACAACACACAGATATACAACATACTCATCAAGTAATGCATGCTCTTCTTCTAGGCAAAATATAAAGTAGCACGGTCTTACACCCCCCGCCAGGGGAAATATAAAATAACACGGTCTTACGCCCCGCCAGGCTTAAATAGAAAATAACACGAACTTATGCCCCTGCCAGGCTAAATAGAAAATAACACGGTCTTATGCCCCCGCCAGGCTTAAATAGAAAATAACACGAACTTATGCCCCCTCCAGGCTTAAATAGAAAATAACACGTCAACATGAATCTATTACAGAATTATATATATAGAGAGAGCAATAGATACACTTCTTAACACAGAATCCAATTATTCAGCCGCAGTCCACTTCTTAGATTTCTCAGAGTAAATCATAATTCATCACAACTCAAATAGTTTAACATACTAATCATAATTCCAACATAATTCTTATATCATAACATACTTAGGGTATTTATTTTAACAAACTATATCACTTCATTACTCAAAATAAAACATCTTACTTTAGAAACCATTTACGTACTACCATAGAAAGCAAATACTTATAAATTCAAGTCAACATAATTATAGCATCAATTAAATATATATAAACTCAAGAAATCATAGAATACTTTTAATCAAACATATACTTGTAACAAAATATTCTATTAGACACTATATTTCTAAACAATTATATTCTAGAAAATAATCATAAGACATGTAGTTGTAAATCGTTTGAGCTTTCATTAATTAGGTTAGATTCAAGTTATCTATTCAACAATTATTTATAACACTAAAATCAAGTTACTTAATCAAATAACCATTCATATAGCAATCTTGGGTTCTTTGAGGCAATTCGTCAAACACCTAGTCTACAAAGCTTAATTTTTCATGAAATCAAGTAAGGATTCTCATATAATTAACATTCAAACTTGGCTTATCATAAACTTCCCCATACCTTGCTTTCCTTAGGCTTTTGGATAGCTTTCCTTCCTTTGAAATTGAATAGCCTTGCTCCTAAGATCCTTGGTCTTCACGTGAACTTCTAAGCATGTAGGTCTTGATTTTGTTCTAGGTAAAAGGTGATTTAGAAAGGAATAAAATGGAAGGCTTTTGGTATGCATTTTTGCACGGCTAAGCTCTCTTAGAGCTTCCACAATTCTGGTCCTACACCCTTTTTATAAGGTGATTAAGCTTGAAAATATCCAAGGGTTATGATTACTAGCATTCTACTTGGTTTCTTCTTATTGGCTAACCATTCCTAAGCTTCCAAGTGCCTAGTTTCTACATCCTTCTCCCTTCTTCTCTCTTGTACGTTGAAGACTAAGCTTATGGCATTTTATTTCAGCTTCCTTTCACGTGAGATACCAAGCTTTTGGTGCTACTTAGTTTAAATATCTCTAAATTATTATTACTACTTTACACTTGCTTCTTCCTTATTGGCTATCATTTCTCCACCTTCCAAGTGTCTTTGTTTCTTGATTTTTCTACACTTCTCCTTACTCCTTGCTTGTTTGCACGTGGAGTTAGGCTTGTAGGTCAAGTCTTCAATTGCTTTCTTATGTGAAATGCTAGCTTAGTCACAAAATCTCTTCCCAAAACCCATTTTATTAAAATACTCATTCTGAATTTGTTGACCGTTGGATTTTTTTAAAATTTTAAAGGTGTACTCCTAATCCTCATATATATCTTTTGACCATTGGGATCGTTGAAATAATGTCTTGAGCTATTCCTGCGTTCAAAGGAGACAAGAGGAAGTTTTCTTAAAAAATCTTCTTAAGCCATCATTACTAACTTTCCATTTGCTTGATTTTCATTGGCTATTGAATCCTTATCTTCCAAGTGTCTAATTTCTTCTTCATGTTATACGTAGGTTTGCTATCTTGAAGAGTAATCTTCACAAGTTTTTCCATTTACACATAGAATATCCTAGTTTTAGTGGATTTTATGCTAAAGTGATTTTATCTTGCTTCTTATTGGTCGATCTTGCCTTGAATTATTAAAATTACTAAACTAACTCATCTATAACATTTATTCCTCCCATAATTAAGAGAAAACTCCATATATTATGCCCACACTTTTCTTATAATTTCTGATACCCGAGTTAATCTAGATTAAGCTCTTTTTCAACCTATCTTTTCGAAATTCCTAGAAATTACAATTTATCATTTTCTGCCACCAATCATGTTGATAATTTGTTATCTAAAAGCATTTCATCCAATACTGAGGTTCCCACAAATTTCTCAAGTCATCTTGATCATTTTTTACCTAAAGGGTAATTTGGTAATTTTACCACTTACCTTAGGGGTATAATCGTCATTTCTAAAAATATTCAGAGTATCTCTGTAATTGTCACCCTAATGGTATTCTTGGTCATTTCCAAAACATCTAAGGATATTTATGAGATTTCCTCCTTAAAATGTCTTGCTAAAATACCTAGGGGCATTTTGGTCATTTTTGAAATATCCAGGAGTATTTTTGTCATTTTGCCTAAATCCTTCTGTACTGCCTCTAATTAATATTTTATCCCAGTAATTGACTGTGATTTCAAAATTTTGGGGTGTTACACTAAGTTATTATTATTATTATAGTAGTCCTTGGCATAGCGTGATTTGATTCCGCAAGTGTCATGGCCACAAAGGAACTGCATGTTCCTGTTGGAGGGAATAGTGGAATCTTTTCTAGGTGAGAAAGGTTTGATTTTGGGGGATTTTGAAGGACAACACTAAGATCAACGTTGTCACTGATGACAGTTGTAACAAGTGCTTTGCTGCATTCGTTTTGCCAAGTTGTTAAGAGCAGTTTGCGGGGATTAAAGGATACTCTGACGACTAAGAGCATGAGCTGATGAAGAACGTGAATGTGAGAAAGACATGATCAGAAGTTTT
Source organism: Glycine tomentella (assembly GCA_007407185.1). Taxonomy (NCBI): domain Eukaryota; kingdom Viridiplantae; phylum Streptophyta; class Magnoliopsida; order Fabales; family Fabaceae; genus Glycine; species Glycine tomentella. Next base: position 5,834 of record PYAF01001146.1, on the reverse strand, counting down.
CTTTCTTGTTGTGTTTTGCTTCTTCTCAATGCAAAGTGAAGAGTGAAGAGAGTGATTGGTGCTGTGTATATGATGATGGACTTTCCACAAGTGGAAACAACTAATCAAAAACTCATTTTAACCTGTGACTTTATTCCACTCCCGAGGTCAGTCAAGTCCCTAATTCTTTGATAACAGGGTCAGCGTGATTTTTTCTTGTTGTGTTTTGCTTCTTATCTGTGTATATGATGATGGAGTTGGCACAAGTCAAAACAATGTACGTCGAGGTTCATGCTTTAGGGTTTGAGGGGTTCAGGCTAATGGTTAATGATTTACTGTTGATGTTGGTTAGGTTGATGGGGCAGCCATAGTAGTCCTTGCCATATCTTGAGTTCATCATCAAAAACCAAATCCGGAAAACTATCAAGTTTTGAATTAGTTGCATTTAGTGTTGCACCTGCATCTTTTTTTTCCAGAGTCTCGGATACATTCTCCGGCGATGGACACTGGTATTGCTTTGTCGAGACGCATCAAAAACAATTTTACTAAGCTAATTCTATAGCACAGAGCTAACCTAGGTCGACTCAGAGACACGATCAATATGGTTCTAGCTTCAAATCATTGATAATAATAAGGGGGGTTTGTCAAACAGTTGGTATGCGTAAAGTAAAACATGCAAGAACACAAACTAAAATTAAAGAACAATGCAAAAATTAACAAGATTATCAAAGAGTAAAGTAAAACAGATTAGAAAGCATCAATCCAATTCACCAACTCAAGCTATTCGAATCATCATCATTCCCATAAATTGATTCTAACATGAACATTCATTCAATCTCAATACAAGCAGTTCAATCGATTCTACTCCTAAATTAATTGAAACCACAACCCTAACTGAAATATCATTCAATTAATCTTGTTATTATCATTTGAAATTAGGACATGAATCCATAATCCTAACTCACTTTCAATCCTAAATGCAGTCATAATCATGAAAACATAATAGAAATTGAAGAAGAAGGTGAACATTCAAATAGAATTTTAAATACCAAACCGGAACTCCAATTCTTCTCTTGCTTGAGATGGATCCTTGGATTGATTGATAATTTAGCCTCCCATGATCATCACCATGGAATGCCCCATGAAATGAGTGCAGTAAAATAAAAGGATAGCAAGATGAAAATGAAAAAGATGAAGAACAATGAAGAACAAATGAGAGAAAACAAAGAACAAGAGTTTGATCCTAAAAACTAAAAGAAAGAAAAGTAAAAACTGTTTTTATTGAATGTAAAAGTGTTGTCCAAGTTTTTACTAAAGTCACTAATATATTAGTGACTAAGTTCTGAAAATAGAATGGACCATAAACAAACCCAACAATCTAATTATTAACTATTTACAACCATGAAAATCAAATTCGCAGCCCAAAATTACAAGTGCAGAGGTGCTAACTTCGAAGCTCAAATTGACCCTCAAAATGACAGAATTGGCCTCAGGCTATTTCTAGCAAACTTGTATATCTTTTTGTTATCTTTCTAGGGACTCCTAGAACGCTCCATTCAGAGATTGGTAGAACTCTATAGGCCCTACACAAGTCAGATATGTCAAGTGAGCAAAAATCCAAAAATACGCAACAATTAGCAATTAAGCCCACTTACTTGCCTAAGCCAAAAACTGTATTAGAATAGGAAAATAAAGGTCCAAGAGAGGTCAAATAAGCTAAGAATGATAGACAAAAATTTAACTAAAAGCACTCTATCAGACACGCAGTACTGTCTATGATTCTCATCCTTTTGATCTGTACATGTAAACCATCTACCTTACCCAATTCATCACCCATCTCATAATTAAGGCTATTTTGCTGGACACAGTGTTTTATCTACTAAGAAATTTAACGTCATCTTCTGACACAATGTATCCACAAGATCGCTGACTCTGTTTGGAAAAAATTACATCCATCCATGATCCATATAATTCAAGATAACTGAAAAAAGATACTTCCTATATACATCATGTAGCTTAGAGGTACCAAAATGATCCCTCTTTTGGTACTAAACATAGATCTTTTCCAAGAAAATCAACATCTCAAAAAGAAAGAAAGGAAAAAGAACTTTAATAACAACTCAAACTATAATAGTAATTACAAAAGGAAGGTTGTAATCATACCTGCTTAATAGGGCAAATAAAATAGTACTTAGAGTATCTACCCTTAACCCTTTTACACACTCCGGCAGAACACGCACAATGAGGATACTTGAAAGGTGGAGGCTGAAAATCTCTCTCAACAGTTGCTTCATTGCACCACTTATTCACATCTTTAGGGTTTATCGATTCCGGTTTAGGGTTTAGGTCTTATGTTGTGATTAGGATTTAGGTCTTGGGTTACAAACCTAGGGTTTATGGATTTCGTTTTAGGGTTTGGGGCTTATGTTGTGATTAGGGTTTAGGTCTTCAGTTACAGACTTAGTGTTTATGGATTCCGGTTTAGGGTTTAGGTCTTATGTTGTGATTAGGATTTAGGTCTTGGGTTACAGACCTAGGGTTCATGGATTCCGGTTTAGGTTTAGGGTTGATGTTGTGATGAGGGTTTAGGGCTTGGGTACATACTTAGGGTTTATGGATTCCGGTTTAGGGTTTAGGTCTTATGTTGTGATTAGGGTTTAGGTTTTCGGTTACAGAATTAGGGTTTATGGATTCCTGTTTAGGGTTTATGGCAGTGAAGAACCTAAACCTTTTTATCTTGATGGATATCTGCAAAGCTTTCATTAACTAATTAAATTCACCATAAATTAATGACAATTTATCAGCTATCATTTAATTAATTTGTTGGAATGACAAAGTGTATATCTTTGTACTGAGATGCAAACAGAACAAAAGAATAATATTAGGAATCCCAGAGGATGTTGTACATAAACCATTGCTATAATACATACAGAGGAAGCTTACATATACACTATTCACAAAAATTGTAATACATACACTTCACCAACTAATATTGAGTAATTAGTTTTCCAATTCAAGCTTTGCCTTGGCAAGCGCTTCGTTAGCTGCAATTTTCTTTGTTTTTCTCTATTCACTTTGCTTCCTTGCACTTCTGTTTGCTCAACTCTTTCCTTCAATGTTGCATCAGTGTCCAATATATTCCTTTTCAAATCACGAAGATAAGTCTCTATCTTCAAGGTTTGTGGCATGAATACAAGCATAAATTATTATGACTGTGGTCCATAGCCAAAAAAGTACCACCATTACTTAATAATTACAAGGACCTGCTATTGAATTAGTATAGAAATTAGGAAAAGTAATCAAAATGATGTTTGTGTTAGGGTTTATGGTTTAATGTTTTTGATATATAAGAAAACTTTGTTTGAATGATTTCTTAATCGTTAATATTTTGTTTACCATGGTTTTCAATTTTTGTATATGAAGATACTGATTAGATGGCTGATTCATCCTCCACTGATTCATCGCGATTTGCATCTGATCATGAGGGTGAGCCCATGGATCCGACAGCCTATGTTGTCCCTACCCCATACAAGTGGGGCGCTTTGCGTAGGCGTATTCAGCGCACACACGTTTCACAAGTTGTGTGGAACGAGGGCACACCTCGAGTATTAAAGACTCGACGTGGTAAGGTGACGGGTGGACCAGATCCCGACGATATACCCGATGTCGTTTGTGATATGTTGCGCGAAGCTGGGTGATCGCGAGGTCGCACTCGATCAAATTAATACAGATTAAATGTAGTACTAGGAAGTGACTCCTAGGTCGTCTCTCAAGGACCAATTGTCTATGTTTAAGGGATTAAACGTGTAAGGGGGTTTTTGACAGAATGCAGGAAATCTAATTCAAAACATAAATTAACAATTAATTGCAGTGATTAAAAACAAGTCAGACCTTAGAACAGATTGCGCCTCTAATTTCCTCGGTTCACGAAAGATAATCTGTCCTGCTTAATCCTTATCAGTCCATATTAATCAACTAAGCGAAGATTAACCTAAAACGTCATTGCACGAATTAAGCAAACGTGAACCTCGTTAGGGCAAGCTCTCAGAATTAAGCAAACTGAGATTACTGAATCAATCAATATCAGAATCATTAAGCATGACTCTAATTCGAAAAAATACAGACAGAACCCCAACAAGAACAAACCAAGCAGAAACGAAATTCAAAAACAGAGAATTTCCATTAAAGGGTTTGCAATCTGTCCTAGGGTCCGACCCTAGGATTTAGCCTTCCATTAATTCGAAAATAACAACAGCAACGTAAATTGAATTGAAACTGAACATAACGAAAACCTAAATACTGGAAACAAAAATAACAACAGAACGCACTGAAACGAGATGAAACAGAAAACGAAATTGAGAGCAGAAACAGAAAACGAAAGCAAAAGCAGAAAATGAAATAGCAATTAGAAGGAACAGAAGCGAAAATAAACACTAACAGAAACAAAATTGTATTCCCAAAATAAAAATCCAGACAGAAACGAAATTCACACATAGAGTACTCAGCAGAAAACGAAAAACCCTCAAGAGAAGAAGCAGAAAAACGAAAATACTCTAAAAACCCTAAAACGAAAATAGCTGAGCCTCTTTTGCATGGGCACAGTTTCCCAAATATATGGTGACTGCTCTCACACGAAAATGGGCTTTTTTTTCCTAACAATTTTAGCCCAAAAATCACTAAAATAAAATAAAACGAAAATAAGCTTCTGATGTGGAAAATGATGCTGACGTGGCACTTCAATCTTCAAGTCCAAAAATTAATTCCAAGCCCATTTAATTATTAATCTGCACTGAAAAATCAAATTGGAATAATTAAACTTAAAATAATCCAAACTAATTAAAATCTGAATTATCGGTCCAATTAAGTTGTAAATGAGAATCAGTGCAAAATATAAACAATTAAGCACAAGTCAGGGATTAAAATGAGTACAGAAAGATGAGTAAATAGTGGTAAATAGTTACTCATCAAAACCCCCCATACTTAGCCTTTTGCACTCCTGGGCAAAATCTAAAAGTAGAGCAAGGAACAATTCTAAAGACTTTTAAAGAAAGCGACACACCATAAAATAAAAAGTTCTGCACAATCCTCAATGAAAACTGGGAAAAGAGAAAAGAATTGACAATTTCCAACACACAAAGAGTTAGAGAAACTACACACTTATGAAATTCATCCAAGCATTCAAAACTTAGCAAAACAATCAATCCGCTCAAAAGGTGAATTAAAAGCAACAGAACCTCACCAGATGCACTGTATCATACTGTATCTCTCAAGTGTTTAGGCAATTGTATACTCTCAAAACACTCATGAAAACAAGCAACAGATAGACTTGTAAAGCCTCTATAATCAACACCCAATAAACATGCACATAAGGATCAAAAGGGCTTTTCAGGGTTGTAATGTGGTCAAGGACATGGGAGAGGATAAAATATGGGATAAGTAGCTGCAAACCAGAGGGACTAGAGGAGCAATGGGGAATAAGTAAGAAGTAAGCACAAAAACAAACCCAAAAACTCTAATCAGCCTTTAACACCATTCCTTTTCCTTTGCTTCAAACACAACAGCTTTTCTTCAATTTATTATTTTTTTTTTCATTTCTATATATATATATTTTTTCTTTTTCTATTTTTCTATTTTTTCTATTTTTTATTTATTTATTTTTTTCTGATATATGCATAGAAACATGAAGAATAAGCTGAACATCAGAGTAAACCAACAGGCCAGAGATATCATCCAAAACAATATATACATGCACCCCTCTGACTTATTCCCAAAACAATTCCAAAGCTCCAAAATTCCCTAAGGTTAAGGTAATCATTGTTTTTCACTTAAGGCTTGTAATGAGCTTCAAACAAAAG
>PYAF01001145.1:60407-73346 GCA_007407185.1 Glycine tomentella | reverse complement strand
CCGGACTTCCTAGGACAATTTGGTCATTAATAAAATATCCAGGGGTATTTTGGTCTTTTAGTGCCTCAGGGACCCATCTGTCATTTCTAAAATTGTCTAAGGACATTTTGGTAATTATTCTTCCAAGGGTATTCTTGTAATTTTTATAGACACACTGCTAATTGATTAAATATTGTGTAAATCCCACATTTTAATACATTTGGAAATATTGGGGTGTTACAATTAACCCATCACATTCTATTCCACTAGGACATATGGCAACTCTCATGCCATCCAGGGAACTGGGAGGCAACCTCCTCTCCCTCATAACCCATCCTACACCTATGACCAAAGACAGCCTCAGACACCTCTGATTACCTTTACCAACTATCAGGGTAGGTGTCTAGGATCACATATCTCTTCCTATCGACTCTGAGCTGTCATAACATATCTTGGATCCTCCAGATCCGCTCAAGAGTCCTCTGAACCAATCTTAGGTTCAAGAAGTTACCTTTTCGTCTTACCTCTGCCAGATCAACTGGAGTCCTGCACCATTGGCTTTCACAAAGCCTCATCAGGTGCCATGTTCCACTAACATGTGAACTATCATTATCAAGGAACTCCATTCTAAGCAAATCACTAACCCAGCCTGTACCCTGCTCCAAGGTACGCTTACACAACACATCCTCTAGGATCTAGATGGCTCACTCCATCTGTTCTCTATCCGAGGATGGTAGGCTACACTAAGCCTCAGCTGGGTTTTAAACCTTCCGAAGAACGCCTCACTCCCAGAGGTAACTTCGGGTCACTGTCACTAACCAAGTGACATGTCAGACACTTGCCATACCCATAGCTATGTCTTACTTCATCCCTGGCCACCTGAAATCCTCTCAGGATACAGACACATCACAATGGCTCTTGGATGACTATCCAACCAGTCCTTATAACCTCTGAAGGACGGTATCTACCAGTTCTCTCTCTATATGCACCCTCCTCAAGCTTAGCTCATTCTAAGCCAGGTGCCTTCCAAGAGACATCCTGCTGGTCTAACATAGCCCTCACAGCCACATCTTGTGGCTGGGCTTCGCAGATCTCCGCTGCGCTACTCTGATCACCATCAACTTGGTCCCTCTCAACCAGAAACCAGATGATCCCCTGTCATCGACAGGAGCATATCTCTGAGTTGCTCACTCAGCTCACAGTCAAAGACTATCCTCACGCATGGATCACTCCCATGCTATCCTGCTCGAGATCTCAGCACATGTCCAAGCCTCTGCTGGGACGTATCTCAAGCACACCGGCCATCCGGCCTGGACCTCCTGGTCCCATCAAACACATGAGCAAACATCTTGCTCCCTACATATGGCGGAGCTGCCTCAACACCTAGCGGAGCTACCTCAACGCCCAGCGGAGCTACCTCAACGCTGATCATAAACGGATGGCAGAGCTACCTCAACGTCCAGCGGAGAATCCCTCAACGCGTATAGATATGGCAGAGAATCTCTTAATGCCTGGCGGAGAATCCCTCAACGCCCTGACGGAGAACCCTCAACGTCAGTATGATATCAGATATATGGCAGAGCTCCTCAATGCCTGACGGAGATCCTCAACGCCCTGACGGAGCTCCTCAACGTCAGTCTGATATCATCATCATAAGTCTCAAAATATGACAGGTGGCAGAGCTCCTCAATGCCTGGCGGAGCTCCTCAACGCCCTGATGGAGCTCCTCAATGTCAGTACCTGTCATAATGTGGCAGAGCTCCTCAATGCCACGGGCAGAGCTCCTTAACGCCCAGAATACACGGCGGAGCTCCTCAACACCGGTATTTATCTATTGACCACGGGCGGAGCTCCTCAATGCCCTGAATACACGGCAGAGCTCCTCAATGTCGGTATTCATCCATTGGCCAATAGATATCTCAATCACAACATACATATATCAAATACAGAAGCATATACAAGTAACATAAACAATGCCATAGCCAATGCATGCAGTATGAATTATGACCAACACTCCCCAGGAGTGTGGTGTGCAACCAAAACGGGAATTCATCCCCCAGAAACACTGAACTTACATACGTGTCGTCCCCTCGGAAATTATCCCTTACAAATGGACGCACGTCGATGGCACCTCCGAGGTATAGAAGGAGCTCCTCAACCTCTATCCTCTTGGTCTATCAAAATAACCAATTCTCTAGGAGCTCCTCAACCAGAGAAACCAACTAGGAGGAAATCCCTCTCCTAGGGAGGTCCATCTCAAACTATCTCAGCAACCACCGCTTCCTCGAAGCGTGGTACTCTCCATCACATCTGGAGAAATAACATATACATCTACCCATGTATATGTATCAGGTACATAACCATACCTTACCTTTGGTCAGAATTCCTCTGACATCACATCAAGTACCTCTGGAGACTCTATCTCTGTGATTGTCCTCCTCAGGACACATTTCACATGGTGACTCTACTGGCCACATATAAAACACCTCAGCTGACCTGTAAGACCCACTCCCCAGTGAGGCTTCCCATAAGCATCACACTGGGTATCACAGGCCTCTGCCGCCCTCCTCGGCGACTGGGCACCCTCAGGCGCTTCTGAGCTGTAGTCAAAACACCCTCAGCTCCTAGCCTGTACCCTTATCAACTGGGTCAGCATCTCTGGGTCTTTCTACCCTCTCTCCCACCGAGTAAGTAGGCTGCTTACCTCGGTGTCTGCTAAACACATACCCAACTTGGTGACACTATCCCACCAAGCTGTCCATAACCTGAGATCCACTGCTAGCCACCAACACCACTAGATCCCCTCTAAGTCCCCTCTGGAACTTAGCCACGAGGATATCAACATCTGGCTTGGATCTCCTGTCATAAACACAATTGGCCAGTTCATCAGTCTGAGCCAATTTCTCATCCACAGTCCTATCCCTCACTGGACAGGACTGTCAACCTCTGCCTGTTTCCGCTCTCTAGCATCCCTGAGATATCATACATATCCAGGAAATAGGCCTCCAACCTCCCAAGGAATCTCTCCCTGGCCCATCTGCAGTGCCGCTGTGGTCCTCCACCACTCATGGCATCACTCTGCAGCACATAGGTCGCCTATAGCAACATCTGATGATCCAAACTTTCATCACCTCAAAGATCTTATCACAGCCTACAGCCACCTTGCTGAGGCACAAGATCATAACCACTGTGGAAGGCTGGAGGGTCATGCTTATGGAACGTAATAAGCATTTGCCCTCGGCTGCAACATCTATCTCTGTGACCACAAGGGACATCTGGTCCCCTGACAAGTGGCTCCCACCAACCTGATGGCGACTTCCCTCACCCTCATCACCAGGAGGTGTAGGGGAATACTCGGTCACCCCTCCTTTTAACTCAGACCTCCTCTGTCAACTCCTGATGAGCCTTCATCAAGGCCTCATACCTCTCTGTGTCAGCAGCTCTCTGCCACTGCACATCCTCCTGAACCTGCCTATATGCAGCTAACTCTTGCTGCATGGCCGCCCTCTCGGCCACCATTGGATCAGACTGGCTACCGGTCGCCTTACTGTTGTTCCTGAATCTCGGCATGACATTGCACATGTACACAAACAGTGAGTTGATCAGGCCCACATCTAGTGTACCCCCATGCAAGGCTCATGTCAGATTAAACAACAACAACAAGCAACGCACTATTCCATACATACTGTCTCCATCAAGAAACCGCTCTGATACCATTAAATGTAACACCCCGGACGTCTCTGGTATGTTATCATCAGTGATATCCATATCACACTATCAGCGTTAAAAACATGTGGTGCGGAAGCGATAGAATCGTTTTTCTTGATTACATTATGCATGGAATATAAAAAAAAACACATAACAAAGCAACATATAGCAAGCCCCTGCTGATCCAGATAAACATACACAACAACAACTAGGCAGATAACCAAAACTAAACAGAGATAATAAGGAGGAAACATACTTTCATACAACATCAACATCTGTACATATACATGCTCAAAAACAAGACCACAACTGGGTCATACATTATAATATGTACAGAAAATGGGTATACACATACCTTACAACTACACAGAGATCTAAGATAAACTTCACACTTGAAACTCTGCTCTGGTCTTCTACTGCAGCCTCCCATCCAGCCTATCAGGTCCACTAGGGCCTCCTGCCCTGATGTCGCTTCTCCTCAAGAAGCACCTGAAAACCACAAACCCCACATAGAGTGAGACAAACGTCTCAGTAAACTCAGGGTTCTGGAATTCCTCCCTAACCCTGGGTTACCACCAAGCATGAACAAAACATATAAACAGAGTTGAGGAAATCATCCTAGCTCACACATACAAAGCTTAGGACATCATCCTAGCTTTCACACATCCCAGCTCTCTAGGTTATAACCGGATGCTCTAAGTATCAGGGGTATTCCACCTCGTGATGGCTCTCACAGCCATCCATAACTGGATGCTCTCAGCATCAGAGGTATTCCACCTCGTCATGGCTCTCACAGCCATCCATCAGAGATCAAAGCCATCACCATGGCATCAATATCTCCTCCGGGCTCTCAGAGCCTGTCTCACAGATATCTCACAAAGGTATCTATCATAAGTGTCATCCCCTGGACACTTCTCAACACAAGAGAGGCACCACCTCTGAACCACACAACCATTGCTTAAGGAGATCCCTCAACTCAGGACTTCACAAACATTGCCTGAATCCACCATTCAAGACTTCACACACTTTGCCTGAGGAGCTCCTCAACTCAGGACTTCACAAACACTGGCCTGGGAATAGCCCTCCAGGACTTTCATAGTCACTTGCCTGGGAATAGCTGTCCAGGACTTCATAATAGATGCCTGGGCAAGAACCTCCTTTACAGGGCAATCACATCCAGGACTTTCCAACATCATTGCCTAATGAGGAACATCCATACAGGGCAATCTATCCATACAGGGCAAAACTCCAAAGTTTGACCTCTTTTTAGCAACCATGGTTATTAGAGTGCCAAACTCGCTCTGATGCTTGCGCCGTTCGCGTCATGACTAAGGGTTATTATACATAGATTCCCGAGTTCTGTAAATGTCATCCCGATTTCCCCGATCTACAGATAACCTAATCTCTCACAGAGATTTGATGAAATCCTTCAGCTAGCCACCCTAGACTCGTGTTCTTTCAGGACATGCCCAAAGGTATACCTATGTGTCTCCATGTTTCAGGCAGACAAGGTATACAATCAAAACATGTCTTCTAGAACACAATTAAGGTGAAAAATTCTGGTATAAGGAAAAACACACCCAAATAATAAGAGACTACTCTAATGATACTATCTGTGAGATTTCCTCATAAAGTCTCTTTGTGGGTCCGTTCAATGCGAGCTATACACTTATAGGTCCATCCATGACTTTAGCTAAGACATCTCCATGTCTGTAGCTCATGAGGTCTTTACCTTGTATTTGCATACAAGTAGATAAGCCGTGCTAGTCTTACCCAGATCGTTGATCCCATTCTCAGTGTCTCTAGACTAGGAACTTAAAATTTAGGAGTAGACATCTGGCATCCTTGAATCCTTATGATCGTGGTCCCATCACTGATATTCAAGAGATACCTATTCTATTCCAAGGGTTATATCCAGTTACTCATATATTAATAATGATATCGAGACAGAATATGAAACAAGATAAAGAGCGCTTATAATTTATTCATGACAATATGAAAAATACATGTACGTCCTAATCTAACGAAAAGATTGTCTCCAGGACATCCATATACTAACAGTTTTGACAGAAAATTCAGCCACTAATATCATCTATTGGTGAGTCTCTTAGATAAGAAAAACACTTTGAAACCTAACCTTCTTCCTCTCCATTGGTGCGCCTAGCCTGCCTGCATTGGTGTTTGTTGGTGGCCTTCAAGAAGTGTTCTTGAGTCTTGACAGGAGTGGTGTGGATCAACATTAGAGGGCTTCTATCTTCAAGTCTATCCTTGATCATCAAGTTTCGAATACAAACAAGGTAATATCTATGTCCTAAAGAATGATTCTTGTGTGGTATGTGTGGTTCCGCTTGACAAAAAATTGTCTTTTTCTTCTCACATGCCTTCGGCCTTCAATGCACTATCTTTCACAGTCAAGACCATCCTTAAGTACTTGAGAGGAACTAAGGATGCATTTCTGGTTTATGGTGGGGTAGATGAGATTTTAGTGAAAGGATTCACTGACGCCAGCTTTCAGAGTGACAAAGATGACTGCAAACCACAGTCAGGGTTCGTATTCACCTTAAATGGTCGGGCAGTCTCTTGGAAGAGTTCCAAGGAGGAGACTACAGCAGATTCTACGACAGAAGCTGAGTACATAGCCACTTCAGAATTAGCCAAGGAGGCCGTCTGGATCAAGAAGTTCATATCTGAACTACGGGTGGTTCCAAGTGTGGATGAGCCCATACAGTTGTATTATGACAACACTGGGGCCATTGCGCAGTCAAAGGAACCTAGGTCTCATCAAAGATCTAAGCACGTGCTCCGCAGATATCACCTTATTAGAGAGATCATTGATAGGACGGATGTAAAGATGGATTATATTCCCACAGATGATAACCTAGCCGACTCTCTAACAAAGGCTGTTTCTCGGAGAAAACATGATAGTCATTATGAGGCTTTGGGTTTACGACGTAGGTCTGATTGACTCTAGGCCAAGTGGGAGATTGTTAGTATATCGATGTCCTAGAGACAATCTTTTCATTAGATTAGGACGTACATGTACTTTTCATATTGTCATAAATAAATTATAAGCGCTCTTTATCTTGTTTCATATTCTGTCTCAATATCATTATTAATATATGAGTAACTAGATAAAACCCTTGGAATAGAATAGGTATCTCTTGAGTATCAGTGATGGGATCACGATCATGATGATTCAAGGATACTAGATGTCTACTCCTAATTTTAAGTTCCTAGTCTAGAGACACTGAGAATGGGGATCAGCGATCTCAGGTAAGACTAGCACGGCTTATCTACTTGTATGCAAATACAAGGTAAAGACCTCATGAGCTACAGACATATAGATGTCTTAGCTAAAGTCGTGGGTGGACCTATAAGGGTATAACTTGCACTGAACGGACCCACAAAGAGACTCTATGAGGAAAACTCATAAATAGTATCATTAGAGTAGTCTCTTATTATTTGGGTGTGTCTTTCCTTAGACCAGAAGTTTTCACCTAAACTGTGTTCTAGAAGACATGTTTTGATTGTATACCTCGTTTGCCTGAAACATGGAAACACATAGGTATACCTTTGGGCATGTCCTGAAAGAACACGAGTCTAGGGTGACTAGCTGAAGGGATTCATCAAATCTCTGTGAGAGATTAGGTTATCTGTAAATCGAACAAATCGGGATGACATTTACGGGACTTAGGAATCTATGCATAGTAAAAGAAATCATGAGATGATTTGCCTTTAGAGTCAGTAAAATTGGAGACTCCCTATTTTGTGTTAAAGCTTACCCTAGACCGCAACGGCTGATACGTTTCCTTATCCTAGGTTTTATGGGAAGGTAACCGAGACGAAAGGAAATACATACGGAAATCAAATAGATTTAATAGGATGATCTTGTCATTTACCTAACTAGTTCTGGGGCAACAAAGCATTGCTAGTGCTCTGTGTTGTCATTAAATGGGTAGTGGCCTTGTTGGGCCCAAACTCATTTATGTCAGTAGCTATGTTGGGCCTAATGGGTCACACACTAACACTTTATAGTCATGACATTATAGCATTAAAGGTTTTGGGCCTAATAATGGTTGTTGGCTCGAGAAGGATTTTGGATACCTATCTTAAAGAGAGAGGGGTGCATGAATGGAGTTAATGGGCTTGGATAGTCCAAGATATTATTAATTAATTTAAATAGTTAAATTAATTATCTAATATTTAAATTTGATAACTTAAATTTTGAATTTAAATATGAATTATCTATAGAACCCTGAATGTGACTTGCAGTCATCTTTGTCACTCTGGAAGCTGGCGTCAATGAATACTTTCATTGAAATCCCATCTACCCACCATAAGCCAGAAACGCATCCTTAGTCTTCTCAAGTACTTAAGGATGGTCTTGACTGCTGTCTAGTGACCCTCTCCAGGGTCTGACTGGTATCTGCTCGTACTGCTCAAAGCATATGAGACATCTGGTCTAGTACATATCATGGCATACATGATGGACCCAATAGCCAAAGCATATGGAATTCCACTCATGCAATCTTTCTCAGCCTGTGACTTAGGACACATAGCCTTGGAAAGATGTACCCCATGACTGATGGGAAGAAAACCCCTTTTCGACCCTTCCATGCTAAACCTCCTTAGCATCTTGTCAATATACATGGATTGAGATAATCCCAGCAGCCTTTTAGATCTATCTCTATAGATCTTTATACCAAGTATAAATGCCGCTTCTCCCAAATCCTTCATGGTGAAGCTTTCTGAAAGCCACTCTTTAGTTGTTTCTAATGTGCGGATGTCATTTCCTATTAGTAGTATGTCGTTTACATAGAGTACTAAGAAAACAACATTGCTCCCACTTTCCTTCTTGTAAAGACAAGGTTCATCCTCCTTCTTGATGAATCTGTTACTTCTAACGATTTCATCAAAATGAATATTACAACTTTGTGATGCTTGCTTTAGCCCATATATCGACCTCTGCAGTTTGCATACCATATGTTCTTGGCCTTTGGATTCAAAACCTTCAAGTTGCGTCATGTACACTTCCTCCTTCAAGAATCCATTCAAGAAGGCAGTCTTGACATCCATTTGCCAAATCTCATAGTCGTGATATGCTACTATGGCAAGCATGATCCTAATAGATTTGATCATGGCAACGGGTGAGAAAGTCTCATCATAGTCAACACCTTGTCTTTGACGATATCCTTTCGCAACCAACCTAGCTTTATAGGTTTGAACATTGCCATTTGCATCAGTCTTTCTCTTAAAGACCCACTTATTACCGATAGGAATTTTTTCTTGTTGTTGTGGAACCAAGGTCCATACCTTGTTTTGATACATTGAATCTATTTCAGATTTCATGGCTTCTAGCCATTTAGAGGAGTCAACGTCCTTGACTGCCTCCTCATAGTTACTTGGTTCATTATCCTCTACGGTTTGTTGATTCTTAATCACAAACCCATACCTATCAGGTGGATGGATGACCCAAGTAGATCTACGAAGTTGTGTGTTTACTTCTCCATTGGAGAACATCGCCTGCGGTGCAGACTCGGGTTCCTCAATCTGTTCTTGTGGTCCTTGAACTTCTTCAAGATCAATTTTACTCCCACTTGCTCCTAGAGAGAGTAAATCATTCTCAAGGAATTCAGAATTTTTGGACACAAACACCTTGTGTTTGTCAAATGAGTAAAAGTAGTATCCCTTAGTACCTTTGGGATACCCCACAAATAGACATTTAATGCTTTTAGCACTAAGCTTGTTTGATGTCAACGATTTGACATATGTTGGCGATCCCCATACTCTGAGATAACTCAAGTTGGGTCTCTTACCATTCCATATCTGATATGGAGTGGTTTGAACAGATTTAGACGATACCCTATTTAGAAGGTACGCCACTGTGTCTAAGGCATATCCCCAAAACGATTTTGGAAGTTGAGTCTCACTCATCATAGACCTGACCATGTCTAACAAGGTTCTGTTTCTCCTTTCAGAAACACCATTTTGGTGTGGTGTGTAAGGTGCAGTAAGCTGCGAGAAAATTCCATTCTCTCGCAGATAATCCAAAAACTCATGGCTCAGATATTCACCACCACGATCTGATCATAATGTCTTAATCATTTTTCCACGTTGTTTCTCTACTTCATTCCTATACTCCTTGAACTTTTCAAAGGCCTCAAATTTATATCTCATCAGGTAAACATACCCAAATCTCGATTTATCATCCAAAAAGGTAATGAAATAAGAGTATCCTCCTTTAGCCTCTATAGACATTGGGCCACAAACATCAGAGTGAATGAGTTCTAATAACTCACTAGTCCTATGACTCTTAAGCCCTTTGGGCTTGTGACGAGTCATTTTCCCATATAGACAAGATTCACATTCTCCATAGGATTCAAAACCCATGGAATCTAGGTATCCATTTGCATGCATCCTAGACAATCTTGTTTCGTTTATGCACCCTAGTCTACAGTGCCACAGATAAGATTGATTATCTGTCCTAGGTCGTTTCACATTCACATTGAGAAATTTTGTTCCCGTTTCTAAAACATATATTTACCAAAGAAGCAGTAGCATAAACCATATCATTCATAATGATAGAAAATGTACCATCCCTAATAGTAAAAGAAAAACCATCTGGTTCTAGACAAGAAATTGAAATAATGTTTCTAGAAATGCCCGGAACATAAAGGCAATTATTTAAATGCAATAAAAGGCCCATAGGCAAAATGAGGTCTATATATCCAACAGCTTGAGCAGCAACTCTTGCTCAATTACCAACATGGAGGTCAACCTCATTCTTCTCCAATCTTCTGGGACTCCTAAGTACCTGCAACATATTGCAAATGTTAGAACCACAACCGGTATCTAATATCCATGAAGTCGCATTAGCACAAAAATAATTGATCTCAATCATGTAAATACCTGAGGCAGAAACATCACTATGTTTCTTGTCCTTCACACTCTTCAGGTAGTCTGGACAATTTCTCTTCCAATGGCCCGTCTTGTGATAGTGGAAGCACACAGCATCACTTTTGTCCTTAGGTGCACTCTTACCCTTCTTGTTGCCCTTCTTCTTCTTGGGTTTTCCTTTGGGCTTAAGGGAGTTTCCTTTTGCAGGCTCCTTAGCCTTACCCTTGGCCTTATTAGGCCCACCAATCAGAAGAGAGTGTGTCTTATCCTTTTTGATAGACACCTCAGCAGTTGTTAACATACTTAACAACTCAGGCAAGCTCACAAGCATCCTATGCATGTTGTAATTCATGATGAATTGACTAAATGAAGGTGGAAGTGATGTGAGGATTAAGTCATTACTTAGCTCAGCATCCATCACGAAGCCTAGATTTCCTAGCTTCTCAATGAGCCCGATCATCTTAAGAACATGACTACTCACACTCATGCTCTCAGACATCCTACACGAGAACAATTCTCAAGAGGCCTCATATCTCTCATAACTGCCTTTAACATCATACAATTCCTTGAGATGTAAGATGATAGAGGGAGCATCCATATGCTCATGCTGCTTTTGCAACTCAGGAGACATGGATGCCAACATGATGCATACTGCCATTGTATTGTCATTCAGGTGCTGCTTGTGAGCTTCCATATTGTAGAACTCATAATCAGCTTCCCCTTCCTTAGGAGCTATGGGTAAATTACCTTCTAGGACATAAGCAATTTTCTCGGCCCCAAGAACAATTCTCAGGTTCCGAGACCAGTCCGTAAAATTTGAACCGTTCAGTTTGTTCGTATCAAGAATAGAGCGCAAAGGGAGTTGATTAGTCATACTATTAACTGAGAAGATGTAAAGATAAACTAATCAATATATTGTCATGAAATAAAAACAAATCATTAAAGACTTTAAAAAATATGCCTCTCCCACTATTTTATCTAAGTCAATGACCCTTATTATTTTGACTTAGGGTTATTTTATCTTAAAATTACCTTAGTGGGATTAAGAGTATGAGACCGCAAAATTAAACTAAATAATGGGTTGATCCTTATCAACAGTGTAACACCCCAAAATTTAGGGAATTATAGACAATTACTAAGAGTAAAATGTTAATGAAAGGCAGAAAAAAAATTTAGGGCAAAATGACAAGAACGCCCTTGAACAATTTCAGAAATGACGTTTATGTCCTAGGATGAAAATGATAATTTTGCCCTGAACAATTATGGAAATGACCAATGTATCCCTAGGAGAAATTACCAAAATATCCTTGGACAATTTCATAAATGACAGATAGGTCCCTAAGGCACTAAATTACCAAAATACCCCTGGATATTTTATTAATGACCAAATTGTCCTAGGAAGTCCGGTAAGACATTTAAGGAAGAAATGTTATAAATATTCTCAGATGGGTTAGAAATAACCAAGATACCCTTAGGGTGACAATTACAGAGATGATCTGAACAATTTTTTTGAAATGACAATTATACCCCTAGGGTGAGGAGTAAAATTACCAAAATGCCCTTAGGTCAAAAACTGACCAGATGACTTTAAGAAATTTGTGGGAACTTCACTATTGGATAAAATACTTTTAGAAAACCCAGTATCAGTGAGGTTGGTGGCGGAAAACCTTAAAATAAAAGTTCTATGAATTTTGGAAGATAGGATGAAAAGAGCTTAATTTAGACTACCCTAGGCATCAGAAAATTATAAGACCAGTATGGACAGGATCTATAGAATTTTCCCTTAATTATGATAGGGATAAGTGCTCTAAATAAGTTAGATTAGCAATTTTAATAATTCAAAGCAAAACGGACCAATAAGAATTCAAGAAAAGCTATTACACGTAATTAAAGGAAAAATTGGTTGATTAGAATTCCTAATACAAGCTTTGACAGTATGATGCAAGATCAATGGAGAAAAGCTCTAAGAAACTTTAAGAATGGACACATGGAAGGTAGAAAAACACTAGCCAATAAGGTAAAACCTAGAGGAAAGCCAAGCAATGATGACATAAGGAGATTTTTTTGAAAAAACTCCCTCTTGACTCCTTTTGAACACGGACGAATTTCTAAATATTATTTCAAAAATCCGAACGGTAAAAAGTTAGATATGTGATTTAGGAGTATACCTTTAAAATTTTAAGGAGATCCAACGGTTAATGAATTCCGAACCACTATTTTACTAATACGGGTTTTGGGAAAAAGTCAAGAATGAAGAAAAGCACAAAGTATCTTTTAAAACCTATCTATGTTACGAAATTAATGGAGATTGCTCTCCAATCTGAGCAAAGCCACGTGCATAACCAAGAAAAGTAG
>PYAF01001145.1:34418-60307 GCA_007407185.1 Glycine tomentella | reverse complement strand
TAAGGATTAAAGTTTAAGTAGCTTTCTTGGTATTCTATGGATTCAAGGTTGCACACCATGTGTTTGATAACTTGTCACAATGAATGAAATATGTTTAAAAGGTGTTTGTTTGAATTTTTATTGTTGGTTTGATGCTTTACTGTTGGATTTGAAGTGTGTTGCATGACTGAATGTTTAAAACAAGAATTATGTGTTATTTTATGTGTTGTTGAGTGTTTCTATTAAAACTTATAGAATTCATGTATTGCTTGATGATCCATGAATCTTGATGAATTTTGAGTATCAAGTTGAGTGCTGTATTGTGTTGATGTGATGACCTAAGTGTTGAGAAGAAGAAATACACAGAGATTATGTGTTGAATAATTCTATAAAGTTAATATGTTGCTTATGAACCCACATGCATTTTAAGTGGTTTTATGATGAGAAAGGAGTAGAGATACTATGTTGAGTTGGAGATGTATGTGATGAGGAAAAGAATACTTAAAAGATGTGATAAAATGAACCATTCACGCATTTTCATATGCATATGCATATGCCTGGCGGGGGTTAATCCGTGGAGTTGATGCCTTGCGGGGGTTAAACCGTGGAGTTGTGTGTCAGATAGTTAGAGGAACTGAGTATGAGCGTTCAGACAATGAGGAGTCTGAGCTAGGGGGTGCTTCGACAGTGGGGAACTCACGCCACCCATGATGATCACATGTAGTGTGGGTGACTTTCCTGTGCACCACTGTGACACCCTGACTGATCATGCAAGTTCTAGACCAGTGATTGGGGCTATCTGACTGTGGCCACTGATGTTTATTTTATGATAAAGCTGAGATCTCAGTCATGCATCATATTAAAAGATGAGCATGCATTTCATGCACCACATGATGAGTATGTGAAATGATTATTTATTGATGAATATGTGGTGAGCTGAATATTTAATCTGGGTGCTGTGAAATAATCTGTGAATCAATTGGTCTTTTATATATATCTTATTCAAACTATGTTTGTCATAAACTTACCTGAGTTGTGTCTGTGGTTGACACCTGTGATGACCCCAATTCGTTTGGGCGAGCAGAGGAACAGTAGTAGCTGAGCATGGATGGTGGAATGAAGATGTGCATGGATGATTGGAAGATGTGATGTCGATGTTGTGATGCTTGTTATTTGTGGTTCTTATGTATTTTGGACTGTCTGTATATTATTGGACATGTATTATGGACTGTATTATGAACTGTATAGTGGGCTGTATCATGGACTGTACTCTTATTTATAAATGAACCGTGGTGAGGAAAATCGTTTATGCTATTTACATAAAATTAGCAAACAAGGCGAAAAGAATTTTCGTGAAAAATTTACAACTAAGATCATTTTAATACAAAATGGACACGAGTTTTTAATTAAAATCAATCAAGCACGAGAGAATCAAGAGAGGCGTTACAAACAGTATCTCATACCTTCTCTTAGCATCAGGTTGACAACTCCTTGTCACTTAGTGGTGCATCTCATGCAACCAACCTGGCACTATTACCCCCAAATACATAAGCCCGGCTGAGCCTGCAACTCATGCATTCAGTTAAGCACTAACCAGCACCTTAAGTGTTTCACACTTCTAATACTGCTCTTATTCAATGAAACAGTGGGTCCCAACTGAGTTGTGGCGCACCACCACGTAGAGGAACTTCGAGTGGCATTGGTGGTGGGAGGTAATCATGTGCTTAATAATTGATTCCTTTTAAGAGTTTCTTTTATTTTAATGTGTCTCATCAAACGTGTAAGTACTATTATCATGCTAGTTGTATCCTATGTCAAACATCTATCGGATTACACTAGTTGCTTTTGGACATGCATAATAAAACATACATTCGCGATACTCTATCTCATGCATACTAGTCATTTTTAAAACATACATCCGGGATACTCTATCTCATGCATACTAGTCATTTTTAAAACATAAAACAAATTTTATATGAGATAGTCATGATGCTTGTGCATTCTTTCTTCCTGCTTCCTAGGTCGCGGCTCCATCATGAAATCTTCCATGCCCAAACGCCACTAGCCTAATTTTTCTAATTACAAAATAATTAAAGAAACTCCAATACATCTTTGGAGGAACAAAAGAATATGCAAAATTTAAAATTCAAAATTATAGCTCCAATTTACATTTGA
The DNA here is from genome assembly GCA_007407185.1 of Glycine tomentella. Lineage (NCBI taxonomy): Eukaryota > Viridiplantae > Streptophyta > Magnoliopsida > Fabales > Fabaceae > Glycine > Glycine tomentella. The sequence goes on along the minus strand of PYAF01001145.1, from coordinate 58,153 downwards.
ATTCAAAATTTAAATTCGGGCACCATGACCATCCCCTTCCATATCTGCAACTAACAAGCACACAATATTATTATCTCTCAAATGGCCGAAATATGTATTCAAATACATAATTCAAATTTTGTTGATTCTTTCTCAAAGATCACAAAAATTAAACCATAGAATCAATCATTCATATACATAGACTTGTATGAAAAATTTTGTCACAAAAATATTATGTTATGCTTATGAACAATTCATTATAACAAAACACAAAAATAACACGATAAAAAATGAACAAAATTAAGAACCCTAATTTTATTCATGTGACCACGGTATGCATAGGATATTTCATGCATTTTGAAAACAAAATTATGGAGAAAACAATACATTTGAATATTCATATAATGGCTGAATCATATTCCTTTCTTAAAAGATGTTTCTTGAAATCTTTCACAAAGAATCATAAAGAAACAAAACCATGAACACATAAAGATATATGTAAAGCATAATCATATTACAAACAACATATTATAACAAACAAGGTATCATCACCAGTCGATAGTAAAGCAACCAGGCTCTGATACCACTTGAAAGATAAGGCCATAAAGCTTGAAGGCATGTGAGAAAAACATAATTTTTCAAGCGGAAACACACATACCACACAAGAATCATTCTTTAGGACATAGATGTTACTTGTTTACATTCGAAATTTGATGATCAAGGATAGGCTTGAAGATACAAGCCCTCTAATGTTGATCCAACCCACTTCTTATCAAGACTCAAGAACACTTCTTGAAGACCACCAACAAACACCAAAGGAGGCAGGCTAGGCACACCAATGGAGAGGAAGAAGGTTAGGTTTCAAAGTGTTTTTACTTATCTAAGAGACTCACTGTAACACCCCAAAATTTCCATAACTATAGTTCAATAGATATTTATGAAAGTCTTAAGCTAGGGAAGATTTGATTGTGTGGGTAAAATATCAATTAGAGACATTATGAAAATGTTTGGGGAAAAATGACCATATTGCCCTTACCGTAGATTAGAAATGACAAAAATGTCCTTGAGGATAAAAGGACGATAATGCCCTTGGATATTTTTGAGAATTACAAAAGTACCCCTAGATATTTTAAGGTGGAAACTTACATAAATACCCTTGGATATTTTGGAAATGACAAGAATACCCTTAGATATTTTGAATAGATATTTCTATGATGGAAATGACAATTATGCCCCTAGGATGAAAGATGAATTTACCATAATACCCTTCAGTCTCGAAATGATCAGATAATCTTAAGGATTCTGTGAGAACTGTAATGCCCCGTACAAAACCAGGGTCATTAACCTGCCTTAATCACTATCATTAACCATAATTATCAGAGTTTAAGCAGTTTGGAAGCACAATATAAGAGTGACGTTATCAATGTCACTAACATAACCACTATACATTATAATATGGTGAATATACATAAAGTCACTGTTAAGTACAAAACTGTACATACATTCCCCTTAGGGTACAAAATAAACTAAACCAAAGACAGTATACAAAACATCATAGCCGCATTCCTATCATCTATGCCTAAGGTTTACAAGTAGCAACTATCCCTGCACAGGCTTCTTGCCTTGGGATCTATCTGCTCCTCCTGAAGATTCACCTGCAAAACATAAGCCCCACAGAAGGGTGAGATATAAAATCTCAGTAAACTCAAGGCCCTTGAAGGTATTTCCTTCCCCTGGTTCGCTTTCAGACATATTCTCATATTCTATTTCAGGACATCACACAAACATCCACCATGCATTCAGGAATCTCAATCCCCTTTCTTAATCATCATCTTTCCTCAAATCTCATCCACCTGTTGATAATCAGGTGATATACACACGGCCTACATCCAATCATAGCATACATCACTATACTGCAGAGGCTACATCTATGTATATAGAAACATCTCCACATAGGAGGCTACCTCTATATACTAGGAACATCTCATGCCTGGATCTCAATATATCTATCTGAGGCTACATCTGTATATATAGGAACATCTCCACATAGGAGGCTACCTCTATATAACAGGTACATCTCTTTCTCATGAGGCTACATCTGTGTATATAGGAACATCTCTACTCAAGAGGCTACATCTATATCACAGGTGTAACACCCCGGACGTCTCCGGTATGTTATCATTAAATGTATCATAAGCGCGCTATCAGCGTTACCTAACGCGTGGTGGAAGTGATAGAATCGTTTATCTTGATTACATTATGCATGGAATATACAAACCACATCACAAGGAAGCTATAAATAAGCCCCTGCTGATCCAGATAACATAACATACACAACATAGGCAGAAGACATATAATAACCAAACTCAGATAATCAGGAGGAAACATACTTTATACAACATAACCATCTGTACATATACATGCTCAAAAACAAGACCACAGCTGGGTCATACATCATAACATGTACAGGAAATGGGTATACACATACCCTACAACTACACAGAGATCTAAGACCAGCTTCAACACTTGAAGCTCTGCTCTGGTCTTCTACTGCAGCCTCCCATCCAGCCTATCAGGTCCACCAGGGCCTCCTGCCCTGATGTCGCTCCTCTCCCCAAGAAGCACCTGAAAACCACAACCCCACACAGGGTGAGACAAACGTCTTAGTAAACTCAGGGTTCTGGGAGATCCTCCCTAACCCTGGTTCACCACCAAGCACACACAAAATAGAAAAACAGAGCCAAGGATATCATCCTCGCTCACTTTCACAAAGCCTAGGACATCAGCCTAGCTTTCACACATCCCAGCTCTCTGGGTCAAAACTGGATGCTCTAAGCATCAGAGGTATTCCACCTCATCATGGCTCTCATAGCCATCTATCAGAGATCACAGCCATCCCTATGGCATCAGTATCTCATCCTGGCTCTCATAGCCTGTCTCACAAAGGTACTCTAACATCAGTGTCAACCACGGGACACTGTCCACACAAGAGAGGCACCGCCTCTGAACCATTCAAACATTGCCTGAGGAGCTCCTCAACTTAGGACTTTAAGAATACAGATATGGCTCATCTAAGAGGCCCTAGGCTCTAGTCCCCCTCGGGAAGCCCTCTCTTAGAGATACAACATATCTGCCTATCATCTGGCATGGGAAAACCCTCCAGGACTTTTATAACCACTTGCCTGGGAAAGAACCTCCTCTATAGGGCAATCACCTCCAGGACTTTCACAAACACTGGCCTGGGAATAACCCTCCAGGACTTTCAACATATGTGCCTAAGGAGGAACATCCACACAGTTCCATCTGTCATTAGGACTTTCAGGTGGAGAGCAGTGGCACCTCCCAAGGAATCTCAGCTATTCCAGGGAGTCCTCAAACTCTTCTTCTGGCTAGGGAACCTCAACTAGCCTGATACTCATCCAGTATCCTTTAGGTTCCATCACAGACCATCTCATGATCTGCATTCTCTCAAAGGCCCATGGCCTCATACCTGCCATATCAGGTGTCTCATTACCCTCACACTATTTCAGTGTCTACCCTAGGGTTCATCATTTCAGCCCAGCACACACTAGGCCATCACATATTCCAAATATCTAGAACGGTCCGAGTTTCACTCAAGGCACCGCTCATCAAGCCTCTCAGGCTCAGCATACATTTATAAATATATATATCATTCATTACCCACTTGGGTGGCATACCAGAATAAGGGGAAAACCCCAGAACAATGAGCTTACCTGGCCAGCCGTGCCTTCAGCTCTAGCTTCGAATGATGGTCTGCTCCTTTGACACCTGGTGTCAAGCCCTATCAAGGCAACCAATCACATATCACAGACCATTCAGGCACATAACAAACAAAAGCCCATCAGACAGTTCACCACTGTCCCAGAGAAAGGAATCACCATCCTTTCTATCAGCCTCAAGTCATCTAACTTAAGATTCTTCAGGCTCATCCACATAAGCCTTTCCACAGACCCTTAGTGGTCTATCTCAGCAACCAGGGCCCTCAGAGTCACCACAGACTCAAACCAAGCCATCATCAGGAAGCATCAAAGCTCTCTCAACCCAAACCCTCAGGGTTCCTCAGGGCTTGAACAGTTCACATCACAGGACACCGTTACCATGGCCTCTCAGGCACCACAAGCCCATCACTAAGGCTCTTGCATGTCTCAAATCAAGTGACTCAATCCAAGTCACACATGCCCCACCTAAAGCCAAAACCAACAATTTCTAAATCACAAATTGAAAGCTAATCCTTCATCCTCTCATCAAACCAAACACATCTCCCAACTGGACCCAGAGCTAATTCTAGCTCTATCACAGATGGGTCACTATTCACAGGAAACCCCCAAATCCCAAATTAACCGTAGAAACTCGAGTTTCTTACCTCAGTGGCGACCAAGAAGGCTGCAGGACAACTTCCCCGAGCTCTAGAGTCCTTTCCCAAGCCTTGGGTCTTCGCCAAACAGCCGTTTTTGAGGTTTCTCTGAAGGTAAGGGATTTAATCACCAAAGGGGTTTCTACAAGAAAGGATGAAGGATTCAAGCTTCCCAAAGGTTTCTCTCAAGATTAAAGGCCATAGAAAGGTGTTTAGGCTAAGATATAAGGTCCTAGGAAGCTTAGGAGCAGCTTTAATGGAGGTTGGGGGCGTGGGGAAGGAGAAAGGGAGGTTTTTCCTCCAGAAAATGCGACCCCCGTATATATACTGCCCCTGACCGACATGCGGCACCCTTGGCGCTGATGGCGCCAGCTCCCAGTGCATCTGGCGCCCCTGGCGCCACTCCGGTGCTCCTGGCGCCAACTTCCAGCACCTGTGGCGCTCTTGGCGCCACACCGGCGCTCCTGGCACCAACTTCCAGCAACTGTGGCGCTCCTGGCGCCACACCGGCGCTTGTTGGCGCAGTTCCTTCTGTTCTGCTTAATTTCTGCTACGAATCTCCTTGCTGATCGCGCGGGGTCTGGCGCCAACTGCGCCATGCCTTAGGGTTATCACAACAGGCACATCTCATAATCTATCCACACAATTGCCTGAGGAGGCTACCTCTGTGTATATAGGAACATCTCCATTCGGGAGGCTACATCTATATCACAAGAACATCTCACAACAGGTCTTTCTCAATTTCAAGTCATCTATCCTACTACCATAGGATTCCATTCATTCGCAGAATTCACATTCAATTCTAATAATTCACCACACATATATCATAAGCCAGACAATTCATAGCCATAAACATCAATCTCTCATCATAGGATTCAGATTACATTTCAGGCATTTCATATCAATACACATCAATCCCTATCACCGGGTACAACACACAATTCAGTAATCAATCACATCAGAACCATCACTCCATTAGAACATGGTGGAACACAGAAAAGGACACACATACAAGAAGCAAGAGCTTACCTGCTCTAGGCAAAACACCGGCTCTCCCGGCCTCGTGATCACCACCACCAGAACTATCAACCTCACGTCCTACATAAGAGCAAACACATAACTTATCAATAACAGTTCTAAGCCGTTAGAACGAAAGGAACTATAATCCTTTCCATATGACACATAACCAATCACTTCATAAGTGATTCCCAGACCCTCAACAGGATCCCTCTTAGCCTAACCAAGGCTCCAGAGTCTCTTCTAAGACTCTATTCAGGCTAATACAAAGAATATCCTTGCTTTAGCCATATCAACTTCAAGCTTCTCATTATAACCAATTCAGCTCATAAACAACATCTATACTATCCCATGAGCAACTTTATCAACTGCTCTAAGATTCATAATAGCCAAATAACTAGTCTTTTCTCTACTCATACATAAACTCAGAGCCAAAATCAAACTTCATCAATAATGATGACTCAAGGCTCTAACTTCATCAGAACAACCCCCTGAACACAATTCTCTACAGGGTCCAACCTAATAACAGCTCTAACACCTCCAAAAACGCTTCTCAAGGTACTTAAAATCCATCAAAACCCAATCCACAAAACCAATGGCTAGAGCTCGAGTTTCTTACCTCTATGAAGTCAAGGAACACCAGGGAATCACTTTTCCCAAGATAGATCGCTCATACAAAGCCTTCTGCGACCTTGGGTTCTTCGCTTTCAAGGATTCCCTTAGAAAACTCGATCTCACCGTTTACCGCCTCTTATCAGAAATAAAGCTTGATCTCTAGCTTATCTCGATGCTCTGAACACTTTCTCAGTTGGGTCGAAGGTGTTTAGATGAGAAATGGAGAAGATATGGAGTTTCTCCGGTCATCAATGGCTGCTGGACACTCAAGGAAGAAGGTAACTCTCTCTCTCTCCCTTTCTATTTCCGTCCAAAATGGCTATTTATAAGGCTGGCCCGAAAGTCTCCACGGATCGCGCCATACCCTACGCGGATCGCGCCATATGTTCGAAATCACAGCCCTGATTCGAACTTCTCACGCTGGTCGCGTCATAGCCACGCTGATCGCGCCATATGTTCAAACCTCCCACGCGGTTAGCGCCATATCCACGCGGATCGCGCCAGATGTTCGAAAGCATTGCTCTGATTCGAGCCTTTCGAGCGATTAGCGCCATAACCCACGCGGGTCGCGCCAAATGGCCGAATCTGCCTCTTGCTTTTCTCAAGCTTCCTTTTGGGATTTCTAATGCAAAATTATGTTTCCTAGTCACAAGGCTTAATCCCATGCTTAAAAATTCAAGGTATTACAAGAACCTGATGAAATTACAAGAATACTCTTAGATAGCAGATTATTAAGATATTTTGTGACAAGGCACCTTAGAATAAAATTTCTATGGAATTTACAAAGTGACAACTTTGAAGTTTTAAAGAAAAATTGCATTCTTTCCCCTAAGCCTGCAAGTCCACGTGAATAAATGGAGTGGAAGAGGCAAGAATTTTCAAGATAAGCCACTTGTAAAGGGAGCCATGGGATGGAAACAAGTGTCAAAACACTTGTATGGTGTAGGATTAGCTTAAGAAGATTTTTTTGAAGCAAATCTTCTCTTGTCTCCTTTGGTAGAACACGTGGATAGCTCTAGATATTATTTCAACAATCCCAACGGTCAAAAGTTAGATATGTGGGATAGTAGTGTACCTTTAAAATTTTAAAGAGATCCAACCGTTAATGAATCTATAATTATAATTTTACTAAAACGGGTTTTGGATAAATTCAAGAATGAAAGGAAACATAAAAATCTTCCTTGGCAAGCTATTCCACGAAAATACAAGAAGGAAGTGAAGATTTTTCCTAAAAGCTTAGCCATTCCACGTACAATACACGAAGGAAGGAGAATGCTTGAGAACTTTCAAGAAATATGACACTTGTATGGTGAAAAATTCAATAGCCATTATGATTAAACCACTTGGAAAGCAAGGTCATAATGACCTAGGAGATTTTTGTAGCAAATTCAACACTATATAAAGGAGTGAGTGGACCCAAAAAACTCAAGCTTTTCCAAGGAAGTGTACGTGCAACACTTCTCATATTCCTTTCATCTTTTCATTTTCCAAATTCTACATCTTTTCACCCTTCCACTTTCAAAGAATAAAAGTATAACACAAACCCTAGCATCTTGAAGCCTCACGTGGGATCTAGGAGCTTTTAGGAGGAAGTTTATCAAGCTTTTAGGAGGAGAAACAAGGTATGAATAGGGAGGTTTATGTTAAATATAGTTTAAGTCTTGCTTTATTTAAAATATTTCATCTATTTTCTATGAAATAAAGCTTGCCTACCATGTGTTTGATGAAATGTTTCAAAGAGATAAAGATGGTTTAAGTGTTGTTTTGTTTAAATAAATATTTAGAATACGGGTGTTGTTGAGTGAGTTATGAATATTTATGAATTTCATGAATTCTTATGAAGCTTTATGATAAAGATAGTTTAAGAGTTGTTTGTTTGAATAAGTGCTTGAGTTTTGGTATATTATGACTTGTCTTTGAGAATTTTATGGAGTTGAACTATGGTTGTATGCTTGAGTGCTTTTATAAAGTTTTATATGATTGTTGGAAGAAGTTTTATATGTTGTTCCATGAGTCTTCGAATATATTGAACTTTGTGTTCGTTTCAATTGAAGCATATGAGATTTAAATGGAAGATTAATATTGAAAACTGAATATGAGATAAAAAGAGAATCAATCATGCATGTCTCATATGCATATGCCCGGTGGGGGTTAAGCCATGATACCTCAAAAGGAGGTGTGTCAGATAGCTTAACTGAGTCCATGCGTTCAGACAAAAGGAGTCTGGGCTTGGGGGTAGTGGTAGTGAGGACCACACCACCATGATGATCACATGGATGGAGCTGACCTTCCTATTGCAACACTGACCTACCCTGACTGAATGGATAAGTTCTGTGCCAGTGATTGGGGCTATCTTGACTATGGTACCAATTGATGAGAATTTGAGAGAATCATGCATCATATAAAGAAGATGAGCATGCATCACATGATGGGGATGTTGTATGATTATCTGTATGCTGTATATATTGTGTGACTTGAACTATGTTTACTTGAACTATGTTTATCATAAACTTACCCTATATTTTGTGTCTGTGGTTGGCACCTGCGATGACCTCAATTTATTTGGGCGAGCAGAGGAACAGTAAAAGCATAGCAAGCAGATGGATTTTGTGGAAGATGTTGGAAAGCTATTTTGATGTAGATATTTTGTAATAATTATGATATTTGTTTTGGTGATATGTATTATGTAATAGAACTAAGAAAAGGTCTGTACTTTATTAGTTTGGACTATATTATGGACTTTATTATGGATTGAATTTAATTATTATGGACTTCGAACAAACACGGTTACAATATTGATGATTAGTACCTTTCGTATGAATTATTCTAAGCAAGAAGAAAAGAATTTTCCGTGAAATTTATAACTAAGATAATTCTAAAGCAAGTGGAAGAGAAATTCCATTCAAAATCAATAAAATACAAATAGTAAAACGAGGTGTTACACTCACCAATATATGATATTGGTGGCTGAATTTTCAGTAAACATTCACACAAAGGGGCACGTGAAAAAGGAGGAAGATAGATAGGTTTTTTCTCTCAAAAAACTATTAGAGAACTATGATCACAAAAATATATTTTATAGAAGAGTTTGAGTCAGATTTTTTTAACCAAAAAATCTGATTATGGAGCACCCACACGTGAAGATAAAGTTGGTGTTGTTTCCATTTCAAAAATTGCCAACAACCTCCCATCATATCCTCCTAAGACCAAGTCAATTACTTGGGAATTATTTTGCCAAATAATAATTAAATATCAGCTGTATGTAAGCCCCCTAATCAGCCCTCAAACTTCTTCCTAAAATCTAGGACATGATCATGATAAGATGCTAGTTGAGTCAAATTCAAATCTAGCTCTTATCTTCTCCTTTTGATATGAAACTAACTACTATAGATAATTCATATTCAAATTCAAATATCTAAATTCAAAATTTAAATTATCAAATTTAAATATTAGATAATTAATTTAACTATTTAAATTAATGAATAATGTCTTAGACTATCCAAGCCCATTAAGTCCGTTCATGCGCCCCTCTTTCTTTAAGATAAGTTTCTTTAAGGAGGTTTAGCATGGAAAGGTCGAAAAGGGGTTTTCTTCCCGTCAATGATGGGATACATCTTTCCAAGGCTATGTGTCCTAAGTCACAGCCTGAGAAATACCGCATAAGTGGAATTCGATACGCTTCGGCTATTGGATCCAGCATGTATGACATGCTATGTACAAGACCAAATGTCTCATATGCTTCGAGTAGTACGAGCAGATAGCAGTCAGACCCTAGAGAGGGTCATTGGACAACAGTCAAGACCATCCTTAAGTACTTGAGAAGAACTAAGGATGCATTTCTGGTCTATAGTGGGGTAGCTGAGCTTTCAGTGAAAGAATTCACCGATGCCAACTTTCAGAATGACAAAGATGACTGCAAGTCACAGTCAGGGTTCGTATTCACCTTAAATGGTGGGGAAGTGTCTTGGAAGAGTTCCAAGCAGGAGACTACAACAGATTCTATGACAGAAGCTGAGTACATAGCCGCTTCAGAAGCAGCCAAGGAGGTCGTCTGGATCAAGAAGTTCATATCTGAACTACGGGTGGTTCCAAGCGTGGATGAGCCCATACAATTGTATTGTGACAACACTGGGGCCATTGCACAGTCAAAGGAACCTAGGTCTCATCAAAGATCTAAGCACGTGCTCTGCAGATATCATCTGATTAGAGAGATCATTGATAGGATGGATGTAAAGACGGATTATATTCCCACAGATGATAACCTAGCCAACTCTCTGACAAAGGTTGTTTCTCAGAGAAAACATGACAGTCATTATGAGGCTTTGGATTTACGACTTAGGTCTGATTGGCTCTAGGCCAACTGGGAGATTTTTAGTATATGGATGTCCTAGAGACAATATTTTCGTTAGATTAGGATGTACATGTACTTTTCATATTGTCATGAATAAATTATAAGCACTCTTTATCTTGTTTCATATTCTGTCTCGATATCATTATTAATATATGAGTTACTGGATAAAACCCTTGGAATAGAATAGGTATCTCTTGAGTATCAGTGATGGGATCACGATCATGAGGATTCAAGGATACCAGATGTCTACTCCTAATTTTATGTTCCTGGTCTAGAGACACTGAGAATGGGGATCAGTGATCTCGGGTAAGACCAGCACGACTTATCTACTTGTATGCAGATACAAGGTAAAGACCTCATGAGCTACAGACATGGTGATGTCTTAGCTAAAGTCGTGGGTGGACCTATAAGGGTATAGCTCGCACTGAACGGACCCACAAAGAGACTCTATGAGGAAATCTCACAGATAGTATCATTAGAGTGGTCTCTTAGTATTTGGGTGTGTCTTTCCTAAGAACAAAAGTTTTCACCAAGACTGTGTTCTAGAAGACATGTTTTGATTGTATACCTCGCCTGCCTGAAACATGGAAACACATAGGTATACCTTTGGGCATGTCCTGAAAGAACACGAGTCTAAGGTGACTAGCTGAAGGGATTCCTCAAATCTCTGTGAGAGATTAGGTTATCTATAAACCGGAGAAATTGGGATGACATTTATGGGACTTGGGAATCTATGCATAGTAAAAGAAATCATGAGATGATTTGCCTTTATAGTTAGTAAAATTGGAGACTCCCTATTTCGTATTAAAGCTTACCCTAGACCGCAAGGGCTGATACATTTCCTTACCCTAGGTTTTATGGGAACCGAGATGAAAGGAAATACATACGGAAACCAAATCGATTTAATAGGATGATCTTGTCATTTACCTAACTAGTTCTGGGGCAACAAAGCATTGCTAGTGCTCTGTGTTGTCATTAAATGGGTAGTGGCCTTGTTGGGCCCAAACTCATTTATGTTAGTAGCTATGTTGGGCCTAATGGGTCCCACACTAACACTTTATTGTCATGACATTATAGCATTAAAGGTTTTGGGCTTAATCAAATAATCAATGACCAATGAATAAGATGAGTAATAGAGAAATAGAATCAAAGACACAAGCAAATTATACTGGTTCACTTCACAACAGAAGCTACATCCAGTTTCTTCTAATCAACACTAGATTAGAGTTTCACTATTATAAATTTCTATTCTTACAAGCTTTTACAAAAAGATAAAACCTTTGATGATTTAATGAAAACCATTTAAGCTTAATAATGAATGAATGAATGCAATGCAAGGATCAATCAGATTGCCTTTCTCTTACACTTGAATCAATTACAAAACTTCAAGGCACTTCAAGCATGTTGAAATCTCAAAACACATTTCTTGAATCAAAGTCTTTCTCTCTTCATGATGCTCCCCCTATATCCAACAAAAACCACTTCCCTTTGGTCAGAGCAGGTCTATCACAACAAAGTGTTTCTTTTGATTCTTGTTTGGAACTTTTAGAACTTGAGCTTCATTTATTCTTCATAGGATTCGATAAATCCTTGGAGAATGTCTTTGCAAAATGAATCTCAAACACAAATAAATAAATGAAGTCTTAAATGTCATTCTTTATTGTATCAAATCATGGCTTTAAACATTCTTTTTGAAAATAATATGAACACACACAATTAACCAAGAGTGGGGGGGTGAATTGGTTAAAACTTGTCCTTTTACAAATCTTGTAAGAATCAGAGTTATAAGATCGTAGCACAGTTAAACCAAGAATACTTCAATCAATCAAACCACTCATCTCAAGAAAACAATTACAGAAACTTCTACTTGTTGAGTAATAAAGATTTCACCAAATAGTCTCAGATTAAGATAGCAAGAAGAGAATAAAGAAAGTAATCAACACAAGCACTTATACTGGTTCATCTCTCAAAAGAGAAGCTACATCCAATTTCTTCTAACCAAAACTTTGATTAGAGTTCCATTATCAACAAAATCTGTTCTTTACAAGCTTTACAAAAGATCACCTTTATCAATCCCTAGATAAAGAACTGAACTCTAAAGACCCTTTAGACTTCTAATGATCAAGACATAGAGAAACCCTTCTATACTCTTCTCTCTAGAGAACCCTACTATAGAAAAGCTTAAAGAACTCTTTTGTAATAGCAACTAACAAGCTGAAATGTAAAAACGAATTACAACTAGAGTTTTAGAGGAGAGATACAACCTTATGATCCAAGGAATGCAAATGCAAATGTTTACCAATCTTAGATTAGGTTGAAAGAAAGCAAGTTTCAGACCAAGCTCTCCAAGAAACTCCTTTGAAATCTTGTCCAAAAAGAATTAAACCAATGATGCATGAATATCTTGAATTGTAGGACAAGAGCTTTGTACTCAGTGTATTTTCTCTCAGTTCAGAAGCCTTTTGAAAATCAGTGAAAATCTTGAATGGTAATGATGTATCTTTTTTAAAAGACTTAACAGCTTTATATAGTAAACTATTGTAACTGAATGTAATCGATTAATACGTCCATGTAATCGATTATTTACTCTTAAGTAATCGATTAATTGTTAATTTAATCGATTAATTTGTTCTTGAGATTTCTGGAAAAGATGCATGAACAAAGTAATTGATTAATACGTCATGTAATCGATTAACACAAAGTTTTTCCATTTCACAAAGTGCTTAGTAATCAATTACAGATAAATGGTAATCGATTAACACAGGCATGACTTGTTATGTGTTTGTACTGCGTAATCGACTACTTAATGCGTGTAATCAATTATTATGTTCTTTAAGGCTCAAGTAATAGATTACCAATTTGTGGTAATCGATTAAGGCAGTCAAAAAGAGTTTTTCCAAAAACTTGAATGCATGAACACTTGGCTTTTATGCAATCATGAAATCTTAAAGCTTTTTCAAAAATCATGTGTTTTGTAAAACCATCAATGCAAACCAATGAATGATGTTTATGCCATGGTATGGATCATAGGATGAAACTCTCATACATATTTACAAATGTCTTCAATTGAATAACATTGTAAAAGCTAAAACTCATCCAAGCTTCAGCATACATCTTGATCCTTCTTCAAGCTCTCGTTGTACTAACACTTTTGTCTAATAGTTTAGACATAATAACATGAAACATGGTCTGATATCACATAAGACACAACTTTTAATCTTTGTATTTACTTGTATCTAATTAAAATAATCAAGGGTCTTGATTCGTCTAAAGACACAAATGTATTTTGACTTAACAATAATTATAAATATTAAGTATAGGATTTTTTAACTTACACCTACTTGGTTTTTTAGGTATAAGTTAGCAAATTATAACTACAATTATCTTTAAATACACCTAATGTGTAGCTTGCTAACTTATTCCCTTTAAAAGAACAAGTGGATGTATGTTAGAAAATGCATATATGGTTTGCTAACTTAAACCTACTTACAAATTTCTTAAAATAGAACCAAAGTGTAACTTTTGAAACCCTTTGTCACAATACTTATTCTTAAAATTATTTTATTGATATGATTCAATCAAAGTCAAGTTATTTCAAATATCTGTAATGGATGGAAGGCCCAATAACTAAAGTTTGACTGAAATGAATTAAAAAGACCTTTCAAAACTTAGTCATGAAAATGCCAATCTAAGAATTGTCTCATATCTACAATGTTTTTTATAGCTAGATATGAGATCTTTATTTCAATAACATATGTTGCTAGTCAAACTGTAGTCTTAATAAATGTATTAATGTTAGACTTTTGGCAACATAACAATTGTCGTTGCAGGTTATAGAATTTGTAAAGATCGTCTCCACAGGGACTTGAGCTACTCAATTTATCCAAATAAAACTTAACATATCAATCGTTTGTACAACAAATATAAGCGGAGTTTCATTTGTTTTGTGAAAATAACGAAAATTACGAAAATATGGAAACTAATAAAATGAAATTAATTAACTTATGAGAACGTAGGATTGGGTTTCATCATTCATACCCTTAGTATCCAATTAATATTAACCTATATGAATCATTTTCTAACATTACTAATGCACACATTAATTTACCCTGAATCGATTCCTCGTATTCCAGAATCCTACAGATATTGACTGAATATCGATCCCTCGCATATGAAGTAAATAACCCAGCATTATAATCATAATTGTGTGCTATTTGCAATCAAAACGTAATGCTCTCTTCCTAGCAACATAACGTAATGAATAAAATCATTCAGTTCAAATCCTAAGGGCACTTTCTAGTCAAGCTTAGAATCTAATTTCATGAAACTAGTGATCAAGTAGAATCAAGCATTAAGAACAGAATGAAATCACCAGAATGAGTAGAAAAGATTCATACATATTTCAAATATTAAAAGAAATACATAAGGGTATAAAAGATTACATCCAATCCTTAGGAGAAATTAACCGATCATGGTGCAGAGCAAGAGATCTACAGAAAACATGACGAAGGTAGTGATCCTCGGCCCGTTCCTACAGAGTTTCCACTCCTTTTCTCTCTTCTCTCACCTCTCTCTAAGCTTTCTATGTGTTTCTCACGTTCTTATCTCCAAAGAATATGTTTTCTCCTTCATTTGCATGGCTATTTATAGAAAATAGTGACCTACTTATGTCCATTAGCCCAGGTGAGTTTTTTAGCCTATTTTCACTCGCCTGGGCGAGTTAAAAATTAATGGTGAAGGAAGCAATTACCCAGGTGACTGATTTGCACATGAACAACTCGCCCAAGCGAGTTAAAGCCTTAATGCTGAAGAAAGATGTTAGCCTGGGCGAGTTCTGGGCTAATTTGTTTTTAAGAAACTTCCTAATTTGACATTTTTGCCCCTTTGTACTTGTCTTGGTTGCTTGGATGCTCCGGATACCATTGAAACTTATCAAAACACCGGATTTGAGTGGATGAATCTTCCAAAATGTGAATAACATCCTATATATTTACACAATATAAAGCAACTAGGTTTAGAGCAAATTAATCAACAAATCTACTAAAATCAAAAGATAAGTGCTAGCATTATAAATACCCCAATGTGTTTTCTTTTTAAAAGACTCTTGATTTGTTCAGTTTTTGAGAAAAAAACATTTCAAGGGAGTCTTCTAAAGGAATAACACTGCAATTATTCTGAAGATTCAAGTTGATCAAGGAATCTCTCATTTTACCATCATTAATTGATCAACTTGTGAAGAAATATTGAAGATTAAAGATCTACACATTTCAAGTGTATTCAATCATTTATCTTTTATTCTTTTAGATTATGGTTCTTGGTTAGGGTTTCAATTCTAGATCTTTTCTTGTAGGCTTCAAGAGAAAGATTTGATTTCTATTAGAGAATTTTTTGTGCATAGTGTTTTTACTTGTGTTCTCTATATAGTGGAAGTTCTATGGGGACTTAGAACAATTGGATGTAGGTCCGGATTGGATTGAAGCAGTAAAAACTCTTGTGTGTTTCTCTTATTCTCTATAGCTCTGAATTTTGTAATCATCTTGGCAGTGGAATTGATCATAAGGGCCATCATAAAAGTTTATGTTTTCTAAATATCTTTTGAAGAAACTTTGATTGATTTAAAGGGGTGTTTTTAATTGGTGCTAAGAACGAATTGGTAAAGATTTTCAAAGAATCTATTCAACCCCCCTTCTATATTCTTGGCCTAATCCAACACTTGGTGGGTTTGCCAAGAACTAGATGTACTCTTAGTGGTAGAAGTGAACTGGTATAAAAATTATGAGTTATTATTCTCTCTTATATGATTTTATCTAACATTGAATTGTGTTTGATTTAAATATTTTTTTTCAAACACAAAAGTATTAACTGAAATTCTTAAATGCACTACTAAATGATATAACATATCGTCTTATATGGATGTATCGTCTAAAAACTTAGACACAGGAATACAGACCATGATTTAATTGCACATAAATACCTAATTATTAATTATCTAAGATAGATTATTTACTTATTTTTGTTTTTCCCTCATTCTTTACTTAAGGTAGTATTGGTTAATTGCTTTTCTTGACAATTATTTAAATTTAGCATGTCATATAGTTGCATGGATAAAATATATTTTTTATTTAGTTAAATAGATCGTGAAAACTTATTGTGGGCTACACATTGCGTTAGATATTGGGATTGAAAAAGTAACTACTACACTACTAGGGGTGTCAAAACGGGTTCAAGACAATGGGTTTACCCACATGACCCGCCAAAATAGGTTGGGTCGGGGTTGTGTTAGGGGTTTTCAATCCACCAACATGTCTAGCCCAACTCGTTTAACCTATCAATCCAATGTCGGTTGGGTTGGATTCACCCATTCAACCCACCGACCCTTTTTTTTTGTTAAACTACATTTAAATCTTACATTTTTTTATAGAGAAATATACTTATTTCATATCATTCATGATAGATTCAAAGATACAATTGGGTAAATTCTTAAATTCATGGTTGCTACCATAAAACGTAGAAGCCCTAGCTAGATTATAGGCCACTTGGTTGGCTTCCCTCCTAACTAAACTCACCCTAGAGTTTGGATAACAATTGAAAATAGATAAACAAGATGAAATTAAATAATGAGATTTCAAGGATCCTTTTTGTTTGGAACTCACACTTTCAGTAATTCCCTTGCAATCACTTTCAATAATGAAGTGTTTATAGTTCATACTATCCATCCCTTTTGCTGCTATGAACCTAACATGATGATAAAAAAATGATAAAACTTGTGCCATAAAGATATTGTTCCTCGAATATAGCTGCATCAACATTGAGTTTGATGTAGCCGTGGTGCAATTTCTTCCACGAATTTAGTGAGTTCAGATTAGAAGCAGCAACTACGACTTCATTGGAGAAGTTTCACAAACCTGTGACCATTGATGAAGGAGTTGCAATGAGTGGTTGATAGTTATAGATGTTGGCAGGTTTTCTTCTTCCCAGATTTTGTCATTCCTTCTCTTCCAGATTGTCCAAAGAACCATGGCAAAGATACATTGTTGTTCCATGGGAAGATTGTCTAGCATGCTAAAAAATATTAGATCATTAGCAAATTCACAATTAAGAATTTTGCAACTAACCTTATACCATAACTTCACTTCCATCCAAATGTTTCTTACTTGTTCAAAGTTAAAAACACATGCCATTCATTTTCAGTATTGTTGTCATAGACTCGAGCATGATACACTTTTGGTCTACAAGTGTGATCGAGGGAGACAACCACACAACGTTCTCTAAAAAAAACATTTTCACTTTAGATTGAATTTGAAGGCTCCAAATCATATTCTAGCTGCCTTGGCTTTTCAGGGTTTCATTGCTTATCATGGTCTCCATTAGCATATGGTAGGTAGATCTGACAGTGTACTCCCCCTTGGTGCTTGATTTCCAGATTAATTGATCTGAATCATGAATATTGGGGAGGGGGGAGGGGGTTAGGTATCATCTTCATTGAAGATTTGCTCAATGATGTTATTATTCCAACATGATCAATGAGAGAATTAATAGTTATAAGGTCAAGACCAAGAAAGGGAATGGATGTAACATAATGCATATTGTAACACCCCGTGTGCACCCAGTGTGTTAACATTACTATAATATCAGAATAGCACAAAATTCTATACTAAACGCATCAATGTTGCGGAAGCATACATGGATCACATTTCTTGATACATTATGTATGGTATAAAACATGAATATAAATCAAATTCATAACAACTAGGCCTTATTGATCCAGATAATCAAAGAAAATCAGGCAGACAACTGGATATAACAAGAGACAGAAAGCTACCTTATTCTGGATGGTAAGCACCACAGGGAGCCTTAAAGCTCTCAACCCTGCTGGTCTTCTCAACAAGGAATTTATCCCAGCTGCTAGGATCCACACCTGCAACATAACCCCACATGGGATGACATATCAATCTCAGTAAGCCAGGATTCTTGGAGGTCTTTCCTCCCCCTGGTTCACTATCAAACATCTAACATCATAATTTGGCTTATCCACAACCCTCTTAATCCTCTCGCCACATCTCTCTCATAATGCATATTATTCATGCCTGACGAGGCCTGTACACTCAACATCTGCACTGAGAGATCATATGTCTAGTAATAGACTCTCTCAAGCTCTCAGATCTTAATCCTCATCTCATATCATAACTACCAGCCATCTCGGCTTTCTCATCTCATAACTACTAAACTAAAACCTATTCAGAGAATAGGCTCTCTGTAATCTAATCCAAGGCCAGGGGATAAACATTTGACAGGCATAAATCCCCTGGAACCTACTGTCCTCTGTCTCATACCTGAGGAGGATCATCCATTAAGGGCTCTCCACTCGATTCAGGATAACTTTAATCACAATACCTGAGGAGGATCATCCATAAATGGGCTCTCCACTCGCTCAGGGCTTTGTCACACATTGCCTGAGGAATCTCTCAACTCAGGACTTTCACACACAGAGTACCTGAATAGGATCATCCGCCATGCGGGTACATCTACTCAGGACTTGCCGCCCAACACTTGAATAGGATCATCCACTGAGTGGGTACATCTACTCAGGACTTACCATACCCAGGTCTGAATAGGATCATCCACCGTGTGGGTACATCTACTAAAGACCTGCCGCCCAATACCTAAATAGGATCATCCACCGAGTGGGTACATTCCCATGGGGTTCATAGTCCACTATTCTCTGGCCAGAGAATGCACACCTAATACTCATAAACAATACAAGGCATGACACTATCACATTATCAATCTAACAGCAAGACCAACATGCCATAACGGCATTACCTCAATATACATCACAACACCATCACGGTGTTTCACTATCATAATCATCATCATACAACATCAAGGTGCCTGGCATGTCATATAGAACTATTATCAATATACAGCATAACACTCTCGCAGTGTTAGCTTATCATCAGGCACCGAACACTAACACAGTGTTTATCTCATCACTAGAACATCAAGGGTATATCTCTTATACCCAATACAATTCAATCCTCTATCCTAGTGTTTGGCTGCACTAGTTATCACATACATGTCTTATACACCTATAAGACCAAATAATATCATACCTAACCCCATCACAGTGCTAGGATCATCATCAACCATCCTACAATAATATCAAAATCAGAACACTAACCTAGTGCTCATATTCACTGCAATCCATATAATTAAATAGATAGTGACCCCAAGCAGGGAAATCACTCCAAGAAACACTGAACTTACCTGGTGTGACCATGCTTTATCTTCAATCTTCAGCTGGTTGGTCCATGCTACTGACACCCTCGTGTCTCGCCCTCTAGCAAACCATACAGCACAGTCAACATCATAATCTCAATACCAGGTACCTAACAACGGTACTTAACCATGGAAATGAAAGGAAGCATGATTCTTTTCCGCCATCTCTCAATCAACTAACTTAGGGTTATCGGCCTAATCACTACATAGGCCCCCTCACAGATCCTTAACAGGATCATTCTCAGCCTGACCATGGCCCTAGAGTCTTAGTAAGACTTTGTATCAGACAATCCAATGGTCTATTAGCTCATAACTCATCAGTTATCAATCATGGCCAAATCCAACATATCAATGCATATTCACCGTTTGTTTGGCCTCATGAACGATTCTTATTAAGGCACTTGGGTTCCTTTCTATCTCAGAACCCCTTATCCATTCACTCTTCTTCCTACACATACCACTCTCAGGGTCACAACCCAACTTCATTAGAAGTCCAATTTCGATATCTCATATTCCTCATAACAACCTCCTGATCATACTTTTCTAAAGAACCTATGCCTAATTCCAACCCTATCACAATTTGGTTACTATTCACCCCATTACCCAAATCACAAATAACCAGAGAAAACTTGAGTTTCTTACCTCAAAGCAGTCGAGGAAGGCCGAATGATTGCCTCTCCAAGCCTCAGTATTCCATGGACTGCCTTCTTTCCTCTCTGAACTCAGCTTTCTGTGGTTTCTCAGGAAATGGGTTTTCTCTCAAATCTTAGGCTGAAATTTAGCTCACATAAGGTTCCAGTCTTGTTTTAGGGTGATTAGGAGGTGTTTAGGTGAGGTGTGATGAAGTTGTGGAGCTCCCAAGCTCATCCATGGCTGCCTGGGTCAGAGGAAGAAGAAAAACAGGGGTTTTTCCCTTCAAAACGCGAAAATGGCCTTAAATACTGGGTCTGCCGACATTCCAGCGCTAATCGCGCCAGTTATTCGAATCAAAAGGGTCTCCAGACCATACTAGCGCTAACCGCGCCATGAATGGCGCTAATCGCGCCATCTAGGCGCATCTGTGGCGCTACTGGCGCCACTCTGGCGCTGATGGCGCCAAAAATCGTGAAAAATAGCCTTCTGCTACAGTGCCACGCTATCAGCGCCAGATCCCATGCTATCAGCGCCAAGCTACAGTGCAGCTATAGTAAAATATTATTATTTTATTAATTTTAAATTTTTTTTTTTAAACTTTGGTTATTATACATATCTTTTCTCCTCAACCATTGATTGTGCCCAAATGTTGATAGAAAATCCATTTCCAAGTCTTCATCTAATACTTTCTCTTACCTGTGAAGCATGGATGCTACACCATGTATAACTTGGATTATGCCACAAGGGTGCTTCCAAGAATCCTCGGATGGGAAAGTATTTAGCTTTGAACACCTGTGTCACTATAGCATCTAAGTTTGTGGTAAATTTCCATCCTTGCTTCCCTAGCATTGCAAGATTAAAGCCATGGAGATGTCTAAATCCCATCCATCCAAATTTCTTCTTCATATTTAATTTCTCCTAGTTTAGCCAATCGATTCTTTTCCCGCTATCATTTTTTGAGCCACACCAGAATGAATTCATCATTTTTTGAATTTCGTTCTCTAGAGTTGATGGCAATAAGTAATCACTCATACAATATAAGGGAATTACCTGAGCACAAGATTTGAGAAAAACTTCTTTCCCTAAATTTGATAAGTGCTTGTTTGACCAAAGGTTGATATGTTTCCAGAGCATATCTCTCACGAAAGCAAAAAAATTCTTTTTTCTTCCAATAACAGAGGGAAGTTCAAGGTTTTTTCTAGTTCCAAATAAATTTGAAACACCTAGAAAAGACATAATGGTCTATCTTAAATCATTTTTGGTATTGGAACTAAAAAATACCTCTGATTTCTAGAAATTTATCAGTTGTCCAGAAGCCCTTCCATAACTACTTTTAGAGTACAAGAAAGTTCCACCATACAAAGGATGAAGAGATAAGGTGACAGTGGGTCACCCTGTCTAAGTACTATCTTTGGAAAAATTTGTCCAACAGAATCCCCATTCAATCTAACTGAATACTAAATTGTTTCCAAACAAATCTTTATCCAACCAATTGTTGCGCGACGGCACAAATACGGGAAGTGCACCGCTCGTTTCAAGTAATAATCAAGTAAGTAAGTATCGTTCTCCACAGGGATTGATGTGAAATTTACAATAATTATAAGTCTCAGCAATTGGAAAAAAAAAAGAAAAGAAAATGTTTGTAAAGAATTGATTGTTGAGTGGTTTAATGTTGAATTTAAAAACAGAAATTAAATTGCAGTAAAATGGTTTAAGTTGTTACCAATGGAATGAATAATTGTGGTCCAGCACAATCCCCTTTGTTCCCTACCTCTTTCACTTAACTGGTTATTAAGTTTGATTTCTTCTGTTTACTCAGAGAATAAAAATAAACTAAGTTCCATCACTCCTCTCCCTCTATGCTCTCATCAATAGCTGTAGCCTCTGTGGAAGTAGGCTCTGTGTCTGCTGCAGCTGTGGGTCCAGGAGTAGGAACTGAAGTAGTGGGTGGTGGAATCTGATACTCAGAAGGAGGAATGCAAAGGTGCCTGCATATTGCCTCCCACATACGCGTCTGGAGTGTCATCTGTGTGCGCACAAACTCCTAAAAAGCTAGAAAACTCGGGGAGTCTTCATAAAGCCGTGCATGTGCAGGAGCTGTGGGAGGAACTGGTGGTGCTGGCTCTGCAGGCTGGGTCGCATCTGGTGGTGGTGGATATCTGGGGCTACGGACTGCAAGCTCCTCTGGCTTGAGCTTCGAAGCTCGGATAACCTACTCATCAGCAGCGGTCTCCATAACATCTAAATATGTCTTGTGGCCCATGAGTGATGAGATCGGAACATCTAATGGCTCGTCATCTGCGAGTTCCACACCCGCATAGCGACACAGGTGCAGAATCAGGGATGAATGGGCCAGCCAAGACTTGCTGCTGGCATCCTGGATCATATGCAAAATACGGTTAGAAAGGATGTTGGAAATGTGAAGGTTACCTTCTCCCCTGAGTATGTAAAGTAGGGTAGCCCTCTCCACATTCACATCAGTCATGTTGGTGGAAGAGAGGACTGTGTGGTTCACGAACTGGTGCCAGAAGGCTGCATTTCCTACTAGATCCTGCTTCTTCAGTTTCTCTGGAATGTAGTCGAGGCCGGGCTTGGGCTTCCAAGCAGTGTACAAGCCTGTGATAGAATGTCTGATGGTAGTGGCAATGTGGGGTACATCGTCCCTGTACATCTTAGTCAGGGCATCCGGCTGCATCCTCAGAAAGAGGTGGCTAAAATCACACCCCTCAAAGGGATCATAGCGGATGTCCAAGAATCTCTCAATGGTCTTCTCGTCGAATGGGACTTGGACACCCCTCACCCAACTAAGCCTGCTCCTGGCCACTGTGGAGGGATCGACATTGGCCAAAAATTCCTTGAGGATGGCACTGGAACTGGGCTCTGGGAAGCTTACCAACCTCTGCCACTGGCGTCTCAGTATGACTGCTAGCACGGGGTTTCCCTCTGGAAGCAACTCCCACATTATCTTTTTCTTTGATATTATCTTCTTGGGGAAATACCAAGTGTTAAAGCGCTCCTGGCACTCAGCTGATCTAAATTGGGCTTCATCATATTTAGTCAGTCTAGCCCGTTTGCTGCCTCCTGTAGCAGTGCCCTTCTTCTTAGCCTTGGCTACCTGTTTTCCCTTAATGATTCTAAGTCATTTGCTCTTAAGTTGTTATGGACATGGTCCAGCAAGGTCATTCAACCATCAAAAATTCAAATTCAACATCAAGAATTCAACGTGTCCAGTTTTTATCAAACCACCAATCAGTTCATTCCATTTGTTACACCAACTCAATATGGTTAAAAACTTGTTGCGCGCTAACGCGATTGATACGGCAAGTGCACCGATCGTTAACAAGTAATAAAAGTGAGTAAGTGAGTTATCGTCTCCACAGGGATTGGGGTAATTTTCACAATAATATTAATTCTAAATGATTGGAATTAAAAACAGAAAATAAAGAACAAAGAGTTGTTGGATAAATTTGTGTTTGAATAAAAATA
>PYAF01001145.1:10789-27059 GCA_007407185.1 Glycine tomentella | reverse complement strand
ATGGAAAAGTACTGTGCAAAAAATCTAGAGACTAAGTCTTCCCAAGTCGAGATGCTATTGGATGATTGTCTGTTCAGCCATCTCAAGGCACTTCCCTTAACAGCAAAAGGAAATAGGCTTAGTCTTACTGCATCATCTGAGACCCCTTGGTGTCTGATAGTGTCACAGATTCTGAGAAATCTGTCAATGAAGTCATGTGTGTCTTCAAAGTCTTCCCCACCAAACTGACTGCGTTCCACCAATGCTATCAATGACGGATTTATGTCAAAGTGGTTTGCTTGTATTGGTGGCCTCACAATACTAGAGTTTGGTCTTGTGAACATTGGAGCCAGAATATCCTCCATTAGTTCATCCTCTGGTCTTGGTCTAGGCTGATTATTTTGTTCTTTAGCCATCTCTTCTTCAGACTCTAATTCAGGGATTGAATCAAAATCAAAGCTTTCAGCTTCTCTCCTCCTTTGTCTGGCTAGTCTCCTTCGGATAGTTCTTTCAATTTCCGGATCGAACTGTAAATCCTCAGGGTTAACTGCACCTCACATAAAACTTAGAGAAGCGATTAGTGACAAAAAAAATTCCAATCACAAAGATTACAATTACTGTAAAAATATGTTTACCAATCCCCGGCAACAGCGCCAAAAACTTGTTGCGCGACGACATAAATACGGCAAGTGCACCGCCTGTTTCAAGTAATAATCGGGTAAGTAAGTATCGTTCTCCACAGGGATTGATGTGAAATTTACAATAATTATAAGTCTCAGCAATTGGAAAAAAAAAAGAAAAGAAAATGTTTGTAAAGAATTGATTGTTGAGTGGTTTAATGTTGAATTTAAAAACAGAAATTAAATTGCAGTAAAATGGTTTAAGTTGTTACCAATAGAATGAATAATTGTGGTCAAGTACAATCCCCTTTGTTCCCTACCTCTTTCACTTAACTGGTTATTAAGTTTGATTTCTTCTATTTACTCAGAGAATAAATCTTTCCTAGTTTAGTTAACCCCTAATCCCTCAGTGAATTAACCCTTTAAGGTTCTGTAGTCACACATCCCTATCCCTAGGTAATGAACAACTGTTATCTTACTCAGCTCAGAAATTAGAACCCCAACATTCCTATTGCGAATCCTAACCCTAAGTACTTAAGTAGAATGGCCAAGAATAAAACAATGAACAACAGAGTAAAATAAAGCAAACATAAAGAATTCTCACTCAATACCAGTCAAGTTACAGAGGAAGTTACATCGGTTCTTGGCTTAACCACAATACAGAAATTAGCCTGCCATAGGCTTCAGGAACACAAAAGCTGTTGAATAATACATGATTTTGCTGCAACCCTAGCCTTGATTCTTGATTTCCAAAGGTTTAGAATGATGTTTACAATGTGTAAAAGATGTATTTCTTCATCCCAGAGGTTCCTATTTATAATTTCCTCCAAGATAGATTAATTCTGGTAACAAAGGCTTTTTCATGTGCAAATTTCGAAACAGATAAGTTTAATTCAAGAAAGAAAATCAATTTCACGCTGATGGCATGAGGTCCCGCGCGATTTCGAATGGATGGCGTGGATAGCGCAGCTCTTGCGGCTTCCTGGCGCTAATGGCGTGAACCTCCACGCTGATAGCGTGGAGTCTTCGAAACTGGGGCCTTCATTTTAGCTCTGGCGCAACTCGCGCAGATCCTGACCACAATTATTCTTCCATTGGTAATTTCTTAATTTAATTTACTGCACCTTACATTCTTAATTTCTGTTTTGATATTCAAACAACCAATTCAACCACAACAATTCCTTTCAACATTTTCTGTTTTTACTTCCAATCACATAGATTCTTTATTTCTGTAACTTCACCCCAATCCCTGTGGAGAACGATACTCACTTACCTAATTTATTACTTGAAACGATCGGTGCACTTGCCGTATTGTGCGATTTTCGTAACACTTCCTCTTTTTAACCCTAAAATCACAAATTGGTAGTGAAATGAGATTAATTGGAATATAAACAACAAATTAACTTATTCTATTCTATTTTCCTAACTATTTAATTAAATTATAACCTAAAACTAGCCTAAAACTAAGATGTGTTTGCAACACATCACCAATCCATTTTGAGTTAAATCCCATTTTTTCCATCAAACTCACAAGATATTTCCACTAGACCTTGTCAAAAGTGTTGCTAATATCAATTTTTAGAGCCACCTCACCCATTTTGCGTCTGGTTTTACATTTCATGTGCTGAATGATCTTTGAAGCAATGAGAACATTATCAAGGATAGAATGAACCTCTACAAAGGCTGATTGTTCAAGGGAGATACATTTGTGAATGAGAGCCTTTAATCTGTTGGCTAGGGTTTTGGAGATAATCTTATAAAGAACATTGCATAAGGAAATAGGTCTGAAATCTTTCATGGATATAGGATTGAGGTTCTGGGGGATAAGGAAAATGGAGGTTTGGTTTATTTGTGGGGGTAATAAGCCATTTTCAAGCCAAGAGTGGATGTTGTAAAAACGTTAGGGCCACAAAGATCCCATAATTTTTTTAGAAAGTAAGGTTAAGGCCATCTGGTCCAGGTTATTTATTTGGGTCCATATGGAAAATAACTTCTTTGAATTCATCTAAAGAAAAATGAGCAAGGTTAGATTATCATCAGATGACAAGTAGAGGGGAGCATGATTTATTATTTCATCGGCTTCAACATAAGAACCAACATACAAATTGTCAAAATAAGATTTTGCAACATTACAAATGTCCTTATTATCCTTGACAACCAGACCATCATCTCGACTATGTGGGATAATGTTGTTTATTTTCTTCCTTGTTGAGACAAAAGAGTGAAAAAAATTGGAGTTGATGTCCCGTCTCTAAGCCAATAAACTTTAAGCCCTATTTTCTAGTAGGCCTCTTCTTGAGCAATCAATGTGTTTAATTTCTCCCTGGCTGCATCTGGAAGCTTTGTTGATTCTTCATCAGATGCTTCTCTAAGGATCGATCTTTTTATGTAGTAGGTCGATTTGAGATTTAAAGGCCACTTTAACTTGTTTGGCCCAAGCATGCATATATGATGAATAACTTTTGAGTTTGGAAATCAAATCACACCATGTTCCACGGCTTCATCCTTCATGAACGGCACCATCAAAGGAAGGTTCCAAGAGCCATTGATTTTCAAACCTAAATTGCTTGTGAAAATTTATTTTGCGGTTTGAGTCAAGGACAAGGTGAATTGAGGAGTGTTTAGATTTAGAAGCAATAGTGTGCGAAACCTAAAGCTTGGGAATATGTCAAGACAATATGTGTTTCCTTTTCTTTTCGACCATGTGAATCTGTAACCCTCCAAAGGAAGGTCATGGAGGTCATTGTCAGATATAGCCTCTCTAAAATCTTGGATCAAGTAGTTGGGATGATCACTGGTACCAATTTTTCAATCTGGAGAAAGGAGATCATTGAAATTTCCTATTATGCACCAAGGGAGGATGTTGGAGTGAGAAAGGTTTCTAATAAGATTCCAGGAGTCCCTTCTTTTTTCACAATCCGGGAAGCCGTAAAATATAGTTAGACACCATGGAAGAGAGCCTTTAGAGTGGACTTCAACATTGATGAAGTTTGAGGAATAGTTGAGAAGGGTGTAGTCAAAAGGATGTTTCCCCAGGAGAGCCAAGCCTCCACTCTTTCCATTTACATCAACAGTCATGCAAGAATCAAAGCCAATGAGGTGTTTTATTTCTTCAATGTGATGGGTGTTGACTAATGTTTCTAAGAGAAGGATAATATCCTGGTGGTACGCTCTGACAAGGTCTTGAAGCACTGAAATTGCACTCGGTTTTCCTAGACCTTGACAATTCCAACTGAGGATACTCATTGACCCTGGTTGGCCTCTTTGCCAAGGCCCGTTAATAAAAAGGAAAGGTCTGAGTTGTTTGTTTGGTTTTCGTACATATGAGGGACATGGTTTGAGGTTAGTGGTGGATCATGTATATGGCTAGAATGTGTGTGTTTGTTGGGAGGTGTGGCCGAGTTGGTGTTTGTGTTTAGGAGTGTGTTAGGCGTGTCTAGGTCGTATAGGTAGTGGTATATGTTTGTGTGTTTAGAGGGTTGGTCTAGGTAGAATAAGGGTTGGGTTTAGAGGGGATTATAGGTTGAGTGGACTTTGGTGGGGTATTAAGGTTTGGGTTTTGTGGTAATATGTTGAAGTGTCATTGGCTAGTTGTCACTTCTTGTTGGCCACAATGATTTTGTGGGACAATGTCAACACCCAGATTCATTGCCTCATAATTGTGGCTATTGATTATGCCTTCATTAGGAATGATTGATGATGATGATTGTGATAATGATTGTCCCACACATTGGGACATGAAACCAAAGGGTAGACAATTAATTTGAATCTGAAACGGGACATCGAACAAGGGCACGTCTTCTGGTTTTTCTCCTTCCTTTATCACACCTAGAATAAGCAATTGTTTATCAAAGCTCCATAGGCCTCCTTGCAAGACTTTTTGTATGTCAACTTGATGGAAGAACTGAAAAAGGAATGTTTCACGATTGATTTCATCTATAGAAACTCCATGAAAAGGCCTCCAAATCAAGGGCATTCTTTCTTTCATGATGTGTGATCTCATGAGCCTATTAGATGAAAACCTTCCCACCAGACAACGGTTTGAATCAAATCCTTCAGTTGCTATTATGACTGTTCGTATCTTGACACTCCATCATCTTCCTCCAGATTCAAATCTTCTATTGCAGGTGCTTTTATGGCCATGGTTGATTTTGGAAAGACAGGTAAAGAGATTGTTGGAATAATTAGAATAGTATGAGATTGTGTAAGGATTGAAGGTCAACTTCACACTTAGAGTATCTTTAGTGCTAGATCTTGAGCAAAGATCTTGAGCTTAAGATCTGATCTTCACTAGATCTCTCAATAAAGGAGGTGAAGAGATCTCCAACATAAAGATTGATTTCTTGTAGAAGATCCCTCAAGATCTGCACATTGTTCAAAAATAATAATTTTTTCCCTCTTTATCTCTCCCTAAGACATCAAAATGAGATCTACAATTAAAGAAAAAAATTAAAGAGATCTTGAGATATGTTCAATCCTATATGGTACTATAGGGTTCACCAAAAAATGGTCTAAGATCCCAATTTGAGATCTAGCACTAAAGACGCTCTTAGAGAAAACTTCTTAGTAGAAAGAGAATTATATACTTACATTTTCTTATGATCACCTTTTTTTAAGTATTTTTTTATCTGCTAATTTTTGTAACATTTTACCTCTTATTTAATAATACTTGATTATAAAATTTGAAAAAAAAAATTAAGACAATTAAAATAATTGAATCTTTTTTATTTTAAAGAAAACGGTTTGACCCTCTGCAACCCGACGTAGGTTGGGGTGGATTGGAATTTGTGACCCAATAAAAATGGATTCAACCCAATACAATCCATTTTTTTGGGTTGACGGTAGGTGGATTACCCATTTGACACCCCATTTGAGGGCAGGTGGGTTAGATTTGATGCAAATTTTGTATTAACAAGTTATATCTAGATTACCCCAAAGGCTTCATGTCAATTATATAAGATGGTCATGCCATGGTGTTATTTCACATGTAATACTAACCTATCAAATAAGAGTGTGTGAAGCCAAATAAATTTTATCTACAAAATTTAAGGGTCCAATTTCGTAAAGATTTTTTTTTTTGAAGTACATAATGATTTTGTGAACAGAAAAAAGTGTCTTGTTAGCATTGAATTTGAATAAATATATATATATACACACAAATTAAATCTCAAGTCCAAAATCTTCCCTGTCTATACCTTCCCAATCATGCAGCCAAAAAGATTGTTGAAACTGAAAATATAATGAACACTTATGCAAATTGTAACGCCTCTCTTTACTCTTTCGTGCTTGATTGATTTTAGGTGAAATCTCGTGTCCACTTTGTATTAGAATCATGTTATTTATAAATTTTACAGAATTTTCTTTTTTCGCTTTGCTTGCAAGTTTCATGGTTCGTTCATATCGTAAACGCTTTTCCCCCACTACGGTTCAATTATGATAAATAGATACAATCCATAATACAGTCCAAATACACGTCCAAAAATATACAGACTGTCTAGTTTTAATACAAGTTACACATAAACAAAATACACACCAAACACAAAATTACAATTCATCAATCTTCCTCATCACATCTTCTTCAATATCATCCATAGCTTATGCTTCACTGTTTCCCTGCTTGCCCAAATGAATTGGGGTCATCACAGGTGTCAACCACAGACACAAATAGGGGTAAGTATATGATAAACATAGTTTGAATAAAACATATATAAACACAGATGAATAAAGCCTTATTTATAACAAGACCACACAACAGATCCAAATATACAAAATATCAGACATACCCATCATGTGATGCATGAGATGCATGCTTATCTTTTTATATGATGCATGACTGAGATCCCAGCTTATCATAAAATGGTACCATAATCAACATAGTTTCACCCACTCTAGTGAAACCTCCCTCCACTCTGAGGGGTCATAGTCAAAAATAGTTTCACCCACTCTAGTGAAACCTCCCTCCACTCTGAAGGGTCAAATGCAGATGAACTATGCCATGACTTGTTTTTATTTCTTATTTACTTTTCACCATTTATTTTATTTCTCAAAATCTCATATCAGATAGTTCCACCAACTCTAGTGGAACACATCACAAAGCTCAACATCTTTGACCATTCAGAGCATATACTTTTAAACAACAAATCAAACTTCTTTTAAATCATTATATCAAGCTTTACATAACAGCCATATTTCAACTTCATAAATTCCTCACAGATAAATCATAGTTTACATGGAAAATTCCATAGAAACACTCAACAACACATGGGAAACACTCAGCAACACATGAAATAATACATAACTTTTATTAAAGCAACCAACCACACAAATATAATTCAACTCAACAATAAGGATTCAAGCCAACATTATTAAACATATTTTGTTCATTGTGACATATTATCAAACCCATAGTGTGCAAGCTTTAAATCATAAAATTCTGTAAAGAAAACTACTTAAATCTTAAATTTCCTAAAATTCAATATAATTCTAGAATAAATAAACATGGTTCCAACATAATTCCTAGCATAAACTAGACATATTTCAAGAATTTCCAAAACACTTTTAATGGAACTTATAAATTTGAGTAGAACATAACTACTTTAATTTTAGTAAAATATTTGTTTTTCTTCTAAAATACCTATAATTGACTCATTCATTAAGTTAAGCTCTAATTATTTATACATCAATCATTCTTTAACCTAAAACCAAGTCATTTATCCAAGTAATCATGTTCCTAGCAATCTTTATTTCTTTGAGACATTTCATTAAACACTTAGAATACAAGACTTAATCAAATGAAGCAAGGAATAATATTCAAACTAAGCTATCATAAACTCCCCCATACCTTGCTTTCCTTAAGCTTTTGGACAACTTTCCTCCTAAAAGCTTGATAAACTTCTTCCTAAAAGCTCCTAGATCTCCCGTGAGGCTTCAGAATGCTAAGGTTTTTGTTCTTTGAAAGTGTAAGGGTGATGGAGGAGGTTAGGGAAGCTTTGGGGCTGTTGGGAGGCTTGATTCCTCCATTTTCGTGCCTTGGGAGCTTTATATACATGCTCAGCACCGCCTTCACTCGCCCAGGCGACCAAAAATTGCCTGTTCCACTCGCCTGGGCGAGCAGCCCATTTTCTAGAATTTTCTATCTTAGTGAAAAATTAATTTCTCATGTTCCAGACATTATTTGAACAATCCCAACGGTCAAAAGTTGGATATATATGTTAGGAAGCTTTCTCTAAAATTTAAGGAAGATCTAACGGTTAACCAATCTATAATGATGATTTTACTAAAATAGGTTTTTGGGTTAAATTCAGAATTACTTCATTGCACGCAATTCAAACAATCTTCCCATAACTTGACATCTTCACCTACTCTATACATCTAGGGATGAAAACAAAAGTCTTCTTCTTTTTATACCATTTGATGCTTAAGAAAGCCTTATTCCACTTATGGCTTTCTGTCACAAACTATTTCAATAGTCTGTTATCTAAGAGTATTCTTTATTTTCATCATAAAAATATCTATTCAAAATATCTAAGGGTGTTCTTGTCCTTTCAAAAATATTTAAGGGCATTTATGTAAATTCTCCTTCTAAAATATCCTTCAAAATATCCAAGGGCAGTTTTGTAATTTTCAAAATATCCAGGGACATTTTCGTCATTTTGACCTCAAGGACATTTGTGTCATTTCTGGTTTACGGAAAGGGTAATATAGTCTTTTCCCTTGAACATTTCCCCCAAATAACTCAAATACAGACTATCAATTTGTCTAAGACTTGCTTTAATATTTAACTGTAGTTCTTGAATTTTTTGGGGTGTTACACAAATAACCAAGAGGGGGGGTGAATTGGTTTTACCTCAGAGTTTTAAAATTTTCGTTCAAAATTTATAACAGCGGAAGACTTTCAAAAGGATCTTTATCTTTCAAAATCAATTTGAAAATCAATTTACTTCACCAATCAAACCACTCTTGTGCTATAACCAATTTTGTATAATAAACAAATTCTATACTTCAAGAATATAATGAAATACAAACAAAATTTTAAAACACACAAGATTTATACTGGTTCACCTCTCAACCCCGGAGACTACATCCAGTTTTCTTCTAACCAAATCTTGGCCAGAGTTCCACTATAACAAATATTTGTTCTTTACAAGCTTACAAATGATCTCTCTTACCCACCCTAGGTAAAATTCAAAATATATACCCTATAGACTTTTCAAAAGACCAAGAACCAGAGATTCCCTCTCTGTTCTTCCCACTAGAAAATCTTTCTAGTAAAAGCTTTAAAGAATACAAATGTTATATGGAATTACAACATAATAACAAAACAAATATCAATCAAATATCAAGCTTAAAAGTTTAAGAAAGATATCACCTTTTAATCCTCGGCTAATTCAATGATATGAATGATTCAAACAATCTAAGAATATATGCAATAGATGAATAATACTCTTTCTTGAATATTAATTTGACACTAGCTTGAACAAATCATCAATCCTTGAAATTATGACTAGAAACAAATGTAACTCTCCATTGTTGGATATAGGGGGAGCATCATGAAGAGTGAAAGACTTTGATTCAGAAATGTGTTTTGAGCTTTCAACATGCTTGAAGTGCCTTGAAGTTTTGTAAATGAATCAATTGTAAGAGAAAGACAATCTGTAGATCCTTGTATTGCATTGATTCATCCATTAACAAGCTTAAATGGTTTTCATTAAAACATCAAAGTTTTTATCTTTTTGGTTAAGGATTTAATCTGATTAAAAGGTTTTTGGAAAAATGATTTTTTATTGTTTTAATCGATTACTTAATGATATAATCGATTATTTTGTTCTTCGTTTAATCTGGAAAAACCTTCATGAACAACTTAATCGATTACATATCGGATTAATCGATTATTTGGCCTATGATTGAAACTGAACTACTTTGTTAAATGTTTTAATCGATTACATACTTAGTGTAATCGATTACATAGTTGAAAATATATTTTGAGCCTTGCTGTGATAATTGATTTCCATCATTTGTAATCGATTACATAGTTCATTTGGTAAAAGCCTATTTTCTGACTTAATCGATTACCAAAACTCGTAATTGATTACACAGTTCATTTTGTGACACTGAGTCTTCTGCCTTAATTGATTACAGCTCGGTTTTATCGATTATTTTGCTCGTTACTGGAACCCAGAGACCTTCTTGAACATTTTAATCGTTTAAGTGTTAATTTAATCAATTACATAAACATTTTAATCGATTATCTGGCGCGTTTAATCGATTACAGTTAGTTACAAAATCTGTTATAAATAAGTTTGAAGCCTTGGCTTGTTTTCTAACTTGACCACTTCATATTTCTGAGTATACACAAGCCTTCTAAGTCTTTCAAAGTGATTTTCTAAGTTCTATTACTTCTTGCTTCATAAAAAACATTCATGGGTCTTTGAATGATTCTTGAGCAAGAAACTTTTCAAGGTTAAGGAAAAGCATGTTCTGATTTTGTTTGCTATTCAACCTGACTTGGTACCTCATGTCCATTACATTCATTGGATCATCAAGTTGTCTCTCTCCTTAATCTTTGTTTGTAAATTCGTTTTGAATTTATGTTGTAATTGGCTATTGTAAGTGGGTTCTTCTTACTTGGGTCTAGAGAAGGGTTCTCTAGCTAAAGAACAGAGTAAAGTTCTCTGGTTCTTTCTCTTTAGAAGTCTAATAGGGTTTTAGATTTCTATTCTTTATCTAGTGTTGATAAAGGGAGATTTTGTAAAAGCTTGTAAGAACAAAAATTTATAATAGTGCAACTCTAATTCAGTGTGAATTAGAAGAAACTGGATGTAGCATCTGTTGTGAAGTGAACCAGTATAAATTGCTTGTGGTTTTGTTTCTCTATCTCTATTACTCATCTTGTTCATTAATTCTTTGATTCATATCCATTGTCCAACAAGTTCTGTTTTGAGCTATTGATTTCTTGGAGCTGAGTTATTTGATTGAGTAAAAAGATTTCTTGATTTTGAAAGTGATAAAGATCCTAAACTCTGATTTGAATTAATTTTAAAATACCAAGGTAATAACCAATTCACCCCCCTGTTGGTTATTATGAGTATTCCTATTATTTTCATCCATGATACTCATCATATTTGATTTTCTCACTAAATTCATACTTGAATACTCTTAAGAGCTTTAGAAAGTGTTTATCACAAGGTATGCACGAGTATCTCTATTTTTCACTTAATGAATAACACAAACCAGGTTGTTCTATTTATAAAAAAACAGATATAACTAACTGTAATTGATTAATTCGTTAATGTAATCGATTATTTTAACTATTGTAATCAATTATTTTAACGAGATAATCGATTAAAATGTTCATCAGGAAGCTGGAAATTTGTCAAGAACAAAATAATCAATTAAGTCATCTTGTAATCGATTATTCCAGATGAACTTAGTTTTCTAATACACACATGTAATCGATTAAGTTCCCATTTAATCGATTATCACAGACCATGTCTAAAACTGATCAATGCATATTTAATCGATTACGACCATCTGGTAATTTATGTGAAATTTATGTAGAAGATTATGTAATCGATTATTTCTCAAGTTAATCGATTATCACAGAGACTTTCTAATTCTGTGTTAAGCTTATTTAATCGATTACGAACCAGTGGTAATCGATTAAAATGTTCATAAGGCAATATCCAGAAAGCACACACATGCAATTAATCGATTATATCACCTATGTAATCGATTAAAACAGTGAGAAACTGTTTTTATAAAATCCTAGTTGCCTTTATGAATTTCTATCAAATTTCTTATTACTACATGATTATATCTAATCAAATGAATGTATGAATGCATGAATCATCAAAAAGCTAATGAGGATTATAAGGCTTTATCAATTGAACTAAGCTTTAACAAAAATTACATATGCCATCAATTAGATTGGACATGTAAAAACATCAAAACTCATATTCTTCAATCTTCTTGATTTCTTTGCTTCAGCTTCATCAAATCTCACAGAAACTGATGCCTCTGACATTGGTTATGGTGGTATCCCCAAACAATCTGTCAATGGCAAAGGACAAATAATTGCATTTACTTCAAAACACTAGAATCCTGCTCAGTAGAATTACTCCACAGTTAAAAAGGAAGTTTTAGCAATTGTTTTATGCATATCAAAATTTCAATCTGATTTGCTTAATCAAAGGTTTTTAGTTCGTGTTGATTGTAAATCTGCAAAAGGATGTTAAAAACCTTGCTCAAAACAGATTTTTGCCAGATGGCAAGCTATTTTAAGTATCTTTGATTTTGAAATAGAATTCCTCAAAGGTACCTTAAACTCTCTACCTGACTATCTCACTCGTGAATATTTACAGGGGAGAAACCAATATTAGTAGTCCTATGCCAGATTCAGTAAAATCATCTTCCTCCTCATGAGGAAGAGGACGAGGTAGAACTACCAAATCAAGACTAGTCGTGACCGGCTTATTGGGTTCAAATTTCTAACAATTGGGGTTTTTAGAAATCTGAAATAATGGGTTTATTCAGATAAGTAGTAGAAATACCCTTATCTGATATGGTTATGGGGAAGATGGATTTGATAAAAGGTGTTCCCAAAATAACCGCAGTTTTAAGATTGTTGACTAAAAGAAAAGAAGTTTTAACTTTAAAATCATCCTTTTCAATAAAAGCATTTGAAAGTTTAAAATTGACACGAAGCTTAGAACCACTGGTAGTACTATGTCGCTCAGAAGTTTTTTCAAAATATTTTGTCAAAATTAACCCCTCCTGAATAAAGTTTGAATCTGCCCCTACGTCAAACAGAGCTTCAGTCTCAAGGATAAAGGTTCCAACAATGATTTTGACCTTAATATAAAATTTTTGGATTGTTAACTAGTTAATTAACACAAAAATTTTGGGTGGAATATCAGGACTGACTAAATCATTTGGAGAGTCATTATCAGAAGGTTGATTATTCTAAATAGGTTCTTCCTCATCAGCTGGATCACCATATTGCAGAACACTCAAAATGTTCTGATGAACATTTTGTTTTTCTTTAATAAGGAGAATTTTGGCTTTCAGTTGATTAACTTCATGCTGAAGGTCCTGAAGGGTTATTGGTTTAAAAATACTCTTATCAAACTTCTTCAGAGTATCTCTAAGATTAAACTTGTTATTAATTAATGAATTGTTAGGTTTGGGAGATGAAGGAGATGGTTCATCAAAAGATTTTTTAAGTTTAAGCAAAAGATTTTTCTTTTCTTCGGGATCAAAAATAGAATTAATCACCTCAAAAAGAAGATCTTGCTCATGGGTAAGGACATCGATTTGGGAGGAGGAAGGACAGTCTTCATCAATCAAAGATAAATCATCCTCTTGAATTTGATTTAGATTTTCTGAAGAGTGACCTTCAGAAGTATCCTTATCAAATTCTTCGGAGGAGGAGGATTCTACTAAGAGCTGATTAATCTGTTCTTTCAACAGATGATTCCAGATTAAGGTTCCTAAGCTTCTTCTTAAGCCTGCAATATTGACTTTTATGGCTAGGTTTGCCACAAGTCCAGCAGACTACAGGTTTCTTAGGAATGTTGACCTTATCAAAGGGAGGTTTCGTCTGGAATTCTCTCTTAAGCTTTCTAGGTGGGGTTCCTGACTTATGACGATAATAAACATACTACTTAGGTTTTAGTCTATCAGGATTATGGGTATGCTTCTTGGATTTTCTAGGCTTGGAGCATGGGAGGCCGAACTGCTCGCAGAAATTACCAAAATCTCTGCAATTTTGAGCCTTTTCTTTGGCAAGCTGATACTAGATCCTATCATCTTTACAAATCTTCTAGGCAACCTTTTGAATATAATGCTGGATATAGGGGGAGCATCATTAAGAGTGAATGACTTTGATTCAGAAATGGGTTTTGAGCTTTCAACATGCTTGAAGTGCCTTGAAGTTTTGTAAATGATTCAAATGTAAGAGGAAGGCAATCTGATTGATCCTTGCATTGCATTCATTTGTTCATTATTAAGCTTAAATGGTTTTCATTAAAACATCAAAGGTTTTATCTTTTTGGTTAAGGTTAGAATCTGATTAAAAGGTTTTTGGAAAAATGTTTTTTTACTGTTTTAATCAATTACTTAATAGTATAATCGATTATTTTGTTCTTCGTTCAATCTGGAAAAACCTTCATGAACAAATTCATCGATTACCTATCGAATTAATCGATTATTTGGCCTTTGATTGAAAATAAACTGCTTTGTTAAAAGTTTTAATCGATTACTTACTTAGTGTGATCGATTACATAGTTGAAAATTTATTTTAAGTCTTGTTGTGATAATGGATTACCATTATCAGTAATCGATTACATAGTTCATTTGGAAAATGTCTGCTATCTGATTTAATCGATTACCAAAATTTGTAATCGATTACATAGTTCATTTTGTGAAACATAGATTTCTGTCTTAATCGATTACAGCTTGGTTTAATCGATTATTTTGCTCGTTACTGAAACCCAGAAATCTTCTTTAACATTTTAATCAATTAAGTGATAATTTAATCGATTACATAAGAATTTTAATCGATTATTAGGCAAAATCGATTACAGTTAGTTACAAATTCTGTTATAAATAAGATTGAAGGCTTAGCTTGTTTAAGAACTAGACCACTTCGTATTTCTGAGTATACAAAAGCCTTCTAAGCCTTTCAAAGTGATTTTCTCAGTGTTATTACTTCTTGCTTCATTCAAAACATCAATGGGTCTTTGAATGAATCTTGAGCAAGAAGCTTTTCAAGGTTAAGGAAAAGCATGATCTGATTTTGTTTGCTATTCAACCTGACTTGGTAATTCATGTGCATTTCATTCAATGGATCATCAAGTTGTTTCTCTCCTTAATCCTTATTTGTAAATTCGTTTTTGAATTTCTATTGTAATTTGCTATTGTAAAGTGAGTTCTTCTAGCTTAGTTCTAGAGAAGGGTTCTATAGTTAAAGAATAGAGTATTGTTCTCTGGTTCTTGCTCCTTAGAATTCTAATAGGGTTTTAGATTTCTATTCTTTATCTAGTGTTGATAAAGAGAGGGTTTTGTAAAAGCTTGTAAGAACAGAAATTTATAATAGTCGAACTCTAATCTAGTGTTGATTAGAAGAAATTGGATGTAGCTTCTGTTGTGAAGTGAACCAGTATAAATTGAAAATGAATAGAATACTTCAACACAACCAAGAGGGGGGTGAATTGGTTGAACCTTAGTAAATTAAAATTTTAAATCATAGTTTTTCCAAAGGATCTTTATCACTTTTAAAATTGTTCTAAAACCAAGAATCAATATTCAAACAAATTCCTTTGTCAAGAAAAAGAGAAAACAGAGTATAACTTTCTATGCAATGAAATTGATTCACAAACAAAGCAATTAAGAGATGAATAAGTGAGAAGAAAGATTAGCCATAGATTTTTATACTGGTTCACTTCAAACACTATGAAGCTACATCCAGTTCTTCTACTCAACACTAGAGTAGAGTTCCACTATTGCAAATATTATTCTTACAAGATATTACAAACCTCTCTTTATCAACCCTAGATAAAGTTCAGAAGTCTAAAACCCTATTAGACCCTTAGAGACCAAACCCAAACTGAGAACACTACTCAGCTTCCCTTAGAGAAACACTATCTCTGATCATTAAGCAAGAAACTCATTTGCAATAAGCCAATCTTTACAAAAATTCAAACAACAGTTTTACACCATCAAAGAATAAGGAAAGATATCACCTGATAATCCAAGAACTCATGCAAAATGAATGATTCAACAGGTTGAATGACAGATTACAAACTCAATGCATTCCTTTCCTTATGCTTTGATGAACAATGATGCTTCACTTCTTTGAATCAAAAACCCATAAGAATTTGTGAAGCCAAGATGCCTTTTGAAACTCAGAAAGTCAATAATGAAAGCTTGTGAATGTTTTTGAATGCTCAGATATCGAAATTCTCAAGTTCTTAAAAACACAGAGCAGTGGGTTCTATTTATAACAGCTTTCTAACTGAAAATAATCGATTAAACACGATCCTGTAATCGATTATTTCGCATTTGTAATCGATTAATTCAAGAATGTAATCGATTAAAGTGCTCCTGATGTGTTCTGGGTTTAGGCTATGAACAATATAATCGATTATTCTGTGAAGTAATCGATTAAACCAGACAGACATGTTTTTTCTAAATGCATTGATTAATCGATTACTGACTATGGTAATCGATTAAGACAGCCAGTCACATATTTTTCAAATGAACTACGTAATCGATTAAAACGATATGTAATCGATTACCTCAGTAGAACATGTTTACCATAGGCACGGATGTAATCGATTACGACCATCAGCATGATTTTCCTATTTTGGCCTATGTAATCGATTAATTCGATATGTAAACGATTACTATGTTCTTGATTTGTTTTCTAAAAGGCACGAAGAACAAAATAATCGATGTCATTAACCTTGTAATTGATTAATGCAGTAAAGATTCATTTTTCCAAAAACTTTGCTTGTTAAATGCCTTTCTAGTTAATTGCTTTTATTTAGTCCTTTAATCTAACAATCCTAGATGAATGATTCATGCATGATATGCTCATTTGGATTATCAGATCACAACTTCCCTTTCACATTAATCAAATTGATCTTCAAGCTTTCTTGGCACTTTTATCC
>PYAF01001144.1:55329-69496 GCA_007407185.1 Glycine tomentella | reverse complement strand
TGAATGACTAATGAATGATATGCATGCTTGGATTATCAGATCATATATTTTCTATTTATACAATCAATTTGACTCACTAAGGATTCACATCCTTGATCATTACTTAGCTTCCTTTGATTCTTCCATCCTTTGCATGTTGAAAGCACAAAACACTCATCCATGATCTTCATTGATGCTTTGCTTCATCTGAATCAACAAGGATTAATTCCAGGAAGATCAGCAAGTGTTCATCCAATGGCCTTTTTGTGGCCTCTCAAGACATGCATCAACTTTTCTTCATGCTCCAGTGGCAGACTAGTAGATATGATGACTGGGAGCTTCTAAGCATCATCTAAATATGCATACTTGAGGTGCTCAGGTAGTGACTTCAGCTCCAAGGAAGGGGGCTGAATAGTGGAAGGTAAGGGAAGACTAAAAGCTGAGGAAAGTGGGATAGTAGGTTTAGAACTTGTATCTGTACCTGGTGTAACACCCCAAAATTTTGGAAATTACAATCAATTACTAAGGTTAAATGTTGATTCAAGGTAGTACAGAAAGATTGGGGGAAAATGACGAAAATACCCTTGGACATTTCAGAAATGACCAAATTGCCCCTAGGTATTTTAACAAGATACTGTAAGGAGGAAATTCTATAAGCACTCTGGGATGCTTGAAAAATAATCAGGATACCCTTAAGGTAACAATTACAGAGTTTCCCTGAATATTTTTTGGACATGACAATTATACCCCTAGGGTGAGGGGTGAAATTACCAAAATGCCCCTAGGTCAAAACTGACCAAGATGACCTTAGAAATTTGTGGGAACCTAAATATAGGATAAAATACTTTTAGATAATCAAGTATCAGCAAGGTTGGAGGCAGGGAACCCTAAAATAAAATTTATACGAATTGTGGAAGATAGGATGAAAAGAGCTTAATTTAGATTACCTTAGGCATCAGAAAATTATAAGACC
Source organism: Glycine tomentella (assembly GCA_007407185.1). Lineage (NCBI taxonomy): Eukaryota > Viridiplantae > Streptophyta > Magnoliopsida > Fabales > Fabaceae > Glycine > Glycine tomentella. The sequence goes on along the minus strand of PYAF01001144.1, from coordinate 68,544 downwards.
AGTATGGATATGATCTATAGAATTTTCCCTTAATTATCAAAGGGATAAGTGTTCTAAATAAGTTAGATTAGTAATTTTAATAATTCAAAGCAAAACGGACCAATAAGAATTCAAGAAAAACTATTATATGTAATTGAAGGAAAATTGGTTGATTGAATTCTTAGAATAAGCTTTGACCGTATGATACAAGATCAATGGAGAGGAGCTTAAATAAACTTCAAGATTAGCCACATGGAGGGCCAAGAAGCTTGAAAATTTCCTATTGGTCCATTTGTAAAGAAAAGATAATAATGAAGTAAGAAGATTTTTTTGAAATAAACTTCCTCTTGACTACCTTGGACCCGTAGATAGTTCTAGGCATTTTTCAAAAATCACAACGGTCAAAAGTTAGATATATGGGATAGGAGTATGACCTTAAAATTCTAAGAAGATCCAACGGTGAACGAATTCAGAATGAGTATTTTACTAATACGGGTTTTGGAGAAAAATCAATAATAAGGAAAAGCATAAAGCATCTTGAACACACTAGCTATACCACGAAAATTGCCTCTCCAAGCTGAGCAAATTCATGTGCAAACAAGCTAGGAGTAAGGAGAAGTGTAGAAGAATCAAGAATTAATCCACATGTAAGGATGAAAATAATTAGCCAATAAGAAGAAAGTTAGTGGAAAGTAAGAATGATGGCTTAAGATATTAGGAGATAAAGGGAATCTATCATTAATTGCTAGCTTTTCAAGCAAGACAAAGCACAAAGAAGCCTTCCTTATCACTACACCAATCGTGCAATAGGAGGAAGAAAGCAAAATGTGTGGAACAAGTTAGTAAAGGAACCAACCATTGAGAACAAAGCATAAAGGAAAGAAGATATTTTGACTTTCCTATAAAAGCAATTGGACTAAACCATTTTGGGACAGGCAAGGAAAGTGACCGTGCACTTCCCATAAACCACACCACTTGACCTTTTCAAAGCTTTGTTGAAAACAATTCAAGGCAAAAACAAGAAGTATCCGTATTCCACCTTATTCCACCCTTTGCTATCACTTTCACAAAAAGCAAAATCATACTTACCAACCATACTCAAGTCCACGTGAAAGCTAGGAAGGCAAGGGAGCAAGATTGTTCACTTTTTAGAAAATTCATAAGGTATGGGGAAGTCCTTGATAAACCAAGCTTAAATACTAACTCTATTAATACTTAGGTTAATAAAGAATTAAGTTTGATGATTTGAAGGAAAGAGAAGAACTAAAGAACCAAGATATGTGATATGAATGATTATGAGACTTTTTATCTTGATCTTATTGATGATGAGACAAATAATTCAAACTAAACAATTACAAACAAAATTCAAAGTAAGAACTCTTTATGTAATGCTTAATGGTTTAGATTTATAATGTTTCATGAATTATTTTGTTATAGATAACATATATTCTATGTTCCTTAAGTTAGTTTATTTATTTAGTAATGTTTCTTTAAATATTCTTTTAACTATTTAGTTTGTTGTGGTTGTTAATCGTAAGATAAAATCATGTTGAATTAAATTATAAATAAGTAGATATAATAATTTTCTTCAAGTATGTAATTAAAATCTATTGTTTGAAACAAAGGTTTAATGAAGGGATGGTTGTATGGTGTGATGTAGATTTGTGAAACTTTGTGTAATAATGTACGTTTATAACTTGATTCAATTTATACAAATAATATAAGTGTTGTTAACAATGTCCATTTAATGTGTTTTGAAAAACATTAAACATTGGTGTGCTTAAAAGAAGAAAGAGTGATGAATGATGAGGAAAGTAAAATGGAAAAAGAGTATTCATACATGAATCATGTGCATATACCCGGTGGGGTAAAATTGGTGAAGTTGTTACCTCATGAGGAGGTGTGTCAGATAACTAAACTGAGTCCATGCGTTCAGAGGTGTCTGAACTTGGGGGTAGTTGAGACAGTGAGGACCACACCACCATGATGATCACATAGGTGGAGGTGACATTCCTACACGCCACTAGGCTATCCTGACTAAATGGATAAGTTCATTCCACTAAGGTGAGGGTGGGGTTATCTGACTGTGGCCATTAAAGAGGAAATGTTGAACCTGAGATCTCAGTCATGCATCATATAAAAAAAGATGAGCATGCATTCTATACATTACATGATGAATATGTGTGTAAAAGAGATGATTTAATTCATGTGCTGAGTAAATGGTGTCAATTAATCTATAGTGAATCCTCTGTATTGTTATTTTATAACTGTTACCATCTACGTATATATGCTATTATGTCTGTTTTTATTTAAATTTTGTTTATCATGTACTTACCCCTATTTGTGTCAGTGGTTGACACCTGTGATGACCCCAATTTATTTGGACGAGCAGAGGAACAGTAAACGAGAGAAATCGTTGAGGAAGACTTGATGAAGAAGTTGGATGTACTTTCTGTTGTGATTATGATTTTTTGTTATCTGTATTTGGTGCTACGCTGTCTGTACTAAGCTGTTTGTAACTTATTTTGTGACAAACTATTTGGGACTGTACCTGGACTGTTTAATAATTTAATTTGTATTAAGGAACTATAATTATATAAACCGTGGTGAAGGAAAGTCGCTTTTGTTACAAATAAATTACAAAAATTTGCAAGCAAAGTGAAAAAGAATTTTCGTGAGAAATTTATAACTAAAATCGTTATAATACAAAAAGGACACGAATTTCCATATAAAATTAATTAAGCACGAGAGAGTAAAAGAAAGGTGTTACACCTGGAACACAATCAGAGTGAAGTGCGGAGGAAATTTCCGCACAAATGCTACACAGCAGCAGCAGAATCATCACAGGTACAATTACAAGAACCAAGATCAAAGTCAAAAAAGTCAGAAGAAAGATTAGAAAAATCAGAAAGTAAATCAGAAATATCTACACTATCTACTGCAGCATCAATGATATCAAGGAGAAAAACAGAATGCTCCTCTGCAGGATGTCTCATAGCCTCAAAAATGTTGAACTGAACAATGTCATCACCAAACTCCATAGAAACAGTTCCTGCATGCACATCAATTTTGGTCCTTGCTGTCATCAAGAAAGGTCTCCCTAGGATCAATGTGGGACCATGGCTGAAAGACTCATTCTCCATATCCAAAATGTAAAAATCTACTGGGAAGATCAGATTATTGACCCGCACCAGCACATCTTCAATAAGTCCAAGTGGAAGCGCAACACTCCTGTTGGCTAAGTGGATGACAACACCAGTGGGTTTCATCTCCCCAAGGTGTAGTGCTCTATAAACTGATGTGGGCATGACATTAATGGAGGCTCCAAGATCACACAAGGCATCTGCAAAAGTGATATTTCCAATGGTGCATGGGACACTGAAAGTGTCAGGATCCTTGCACTTCGGTGGCAAGGTGGATAGTGGGATGGCATCAATAGCTTTACCTTGTATCAGTGCAGAAACATTTCTGCCCATCTTCACTTGCTCATTTCCCTTAAGCTTCCTTGCACTTCTGATGGCATCCAGGAGGGGAATGTTAACTTCCACCCTCCTGAAATTCTCAAGCAGATCAGAATCAAGGTCCATTACTTTCTTTGCAAGAATGGCTCTAGAAGGAAAAGGTAAGGGAATCTGTTTTGGTGGAGAATCTGTCTTGGCACCATCATCAACTTTTTTACCAGCATCATTTTTAGCACCAGCATTTGGAAGTTCCGTGCCACTCCTCAAGGTAATGGCACTCACATTCTTTGGATTAACAACTGGTTGTGCTGGAAGATTACCAGAACCTTGCTGCTGCATCTGGTTGACAGTTGTAGCTAACTGTCCAATCTGAGTCTGTAGGTCCAGGATGGTGGCACTGACATTTTGCTGAAACTGAAGGTTGTTGGTGGCCATTTGCTTCATTAAATCCTCCAAAGAAGGTCCAAAACTAGCCTGCACAGATTGTGGAGGTGTAGGTGTAGGTGCAGGTGCAGGTTACTGGAACTGTGGTTGTTGTCTAAAAGGAGGAGGTTGGTATTTAGTGGTGGCAGGCTGGAAGGGTTGTTGTGGAGGTCTAAAAGGCTACTGTTGTTGTGGGCCAGGGCCATACCTCAAATTGGGTGATCTCTCCAACCCGGATTATAAGTGTTGGAGTAAGGATTATACTGTTGTTGAGGTCTAAATGACTGGCCAGGTTGCATGGCAGAGACTTCAGCAGGTTATTCTGTCTCTTGGAGAGTGGGGCATGCATCTGTGGGATGATCAGGGGCACAACAGATACCACAAAGCCTTGGTTGATTGGCTGCCATCACAGTCTGTTGTTGCCCAATAGCAAGCTGCCTCACAAGGGATGTCAACTCAGTCAATTTGTTCTCCAATCTTTGGTTATCAGCAACCATAGAGACAGGAGCTTCATTTGCAGCCATCACCTTAGTTGTTGCAACTCTAGCACCAAATTGTTGATAGTTGGCTGCCATATTAGAAATCAACTGCCTTGCAGGAAGAGGGGTCTTGTGCATCAGAGCACCTCCACTAGCTGCATCTATGATACTCCTATCCATCAACATCAATCCTTCATAAAAATACTGAATCAATAATTGCTCACTGATTTGATGGTGAGGAAAGGTAGCACACAGCTTGTTGAATCTCTCCCAATACTCATACAAAGACTCTCCAGGAAACTGCCTTATGCCACAAATTTCCTTTCGGATGGATGCTGTTCTAGAGGCAGGGAAGAATTTCTCTAAGAATCTTTGCTTCATGTCTGTCCAAGTGGTGATAGGATCTGGTTGAAGGTATAACCAATCCTTAGCAACACCATCCAGAGAGAAAGGGAATGCCTTCATCTTAACATAATCCTCATGGACATCATGTGGGCACATGGTGGAACACACCACATGAAACTCCTTAAGGTGTTTATGTGGATCCTCACCACCAAGTCCATGAAACTTTGGAAGCAAATGGATTAATCCAGATTTCAGTTCATAACTGACCTTAGTCTCAGGGTATTGAATACACCAAGGTTGATAAACAACATCAGGTGTAGCTAACTCCTTAAGAGTTAGGCTGTTATCAGTCATGATATCCAGATGTGTAGAAGCAGATGGAGTAGAAGCAGATTCAGAATCAAAGTCAGAAGATACTACACTACTGTCTAAAACTACACTATCAAAGTCATCTAAGTCATCTAACCTAGGGTTATGCATGTTTAATCTGTGAAATGTCCTATCTATCTCAGGATCAAATGAATATAATTCACTTGATGTGGACCTAGTCATACACAGTTCAGCTCATAAGGAACAATAAACACAGACAACACAGAAATATCAAACAGCTATACTACCAGGACACTACCAACTATATATGCTGAAATGAAATAGAAATTGGAAAACTTCCCTAAATATTTTTGAAAAATCCTAGAAAAATAACATTGAATGTCTAAAAATCATGATTGATTTTTGTGATTTTTTTGGTGATTTTTAAAAATCATGAAATTTGAAAATTGCCTAAAAAGTGGTCTAAACGATGGAATTTGGCGATTTGGACCCCTGGTGAACGTGTTACTTCATAACAGGTTCAACTTGATATATGAATTTTCTGCACCTTCTGGTAAAATTTCAGCCAATTCCGAGATAGTTTGCTGTGAAATTACCAGAATGCCCCTGCGCCAATTGTAAAAACTGGTCCAAAACTCCTACTTAGAGTTCGAATTTGCCAATTTGAACCCACACCCAACCCTTTGAAGGGTTGCTTTTGTTTACAATAGGGGATAAACCTTGGGGAACAAATCGCAATTCAAACTGCACAAGTTGGAAAAAATTTGGGACAGCAAAATGACACTACAAAAACAACTACACTACACTACTTTCTCCCTACTACTACTCTGTTTTTTGCTCTGTTTTTTCACTGTTTTCTCTATTTGTTTGGCAGCACACATCAACTACATCAACTCTACTTCATAATGCACAGCAACAATAATGCAAATATGTGACAAAGTGCAATTATGCAACAGAATATCAATATGCAGTGAATGTATGCAAATGATGATTTTTTTATATATATAACTACTACTATGAACTATTTACAGCAAATTAAAGCAAGCACACAATGAACCGTGTTCTCGGCAATGACGCCAGTTTTGATAAACACGTTGCCGACACGCACCAAAACAATTTTACTAAGCTAATTCTGTAGCACAGAGCTAACCTAGGTCGACTCAGAGACACAATCAATATGGTTCTAGCTTCAATTTACGAATAACAGTAAGGGGGAATTTTATCAAACAGTTTGTGCGCGTAAGTAAAACTTCTAAAATTAAAGAGCAACACAGAAACTAACAGAATTCAAAAGAAGTAATGTAAAAAGAATTTAAAACATCAATCCAATTCACCTCACCAAGCAATTCGAATCATCATTGTTCTCAGAAATTAATCCTATCATGAAAGTTCATTCAATCTCATTAGAAGCAACTCAATCGACTTAACCCCTAAATTGATTGAAACCACAACCCTAACTGAAATATCATCCAATTAATTCTGTGATTAATATTTGAAATTAGGCATGAATCCATAACCTAACCCGCTTTCAATCCTAAACGCATTCATAATCATGAAAACAGAATAGCAATTGAAGAAGAAGATGAACATTCACATAGGATTCGAAATACTAAACCAGAACTCAAATTCTCGTTGTGCTTGGGTTGGATCCTTGAAATGATTGAGGATTTAGCCTTCCATGATCATCATCAGTGAAAGCCCCATGAAATGGTTGCACGAAAATGGAAGAACAGAAAAACGAAAATGAAGAACAAGGAAGAACAGTAGAGAGAAAATGAGAACAAGGGTTTTGATCTAAAAACTAAAGGAATGAAAAATAAAACTTGTTTATTGAAAATGTAAAGAGTGGTTCCCAAGTTTCACTAAAGTCACTAATATGTAGTGACTAAGTTCTGAAAACGAAATGGGCCATAAGCAAACCCAACAATCTAATTATTTGCTATTTACAACCATGAAAGTCAAATTCACAGCCCAAAATTACAAGTGCAGAGGCGCAAACTTCCAAGCTAAAAATGACCCTCTAAATGATAGAATTGGCCTCGGGCTATTTGTAGCAAACTTGTAGATCTTTTTGTTATCTTTCCATGGACTTCTAGAACGCTCCATTCGGAGATCAGTACCTCCCTATAGGTCCTGCACAAGTCAGATACGTCAAGTGAGCAAAAATCCGAAAATACGCAACAATTAGTAATTAAGCCCACTTACTTGCCCAGGCCCAAAAACTGAATTAGAATAGGAAAATAAAGGTCAAAGAGAGGTCAAATAAGCTAAGAAGGGTATAAAAATGTTCAACTAAAAACCCTCTATCAAATACGTACTAAATTGACGGCATTGAATAAAGTTTATTTCCCTTCAGTTTTTTGATTGCTTGTGTCAACTTTACAGGGGCTCGTCAAACCCTGTTCACCCTTGGTGAGCCTCACCAAAACCCAGGACTAACGTGTTCCTTATCGATTCTCCAAAGGCTAATAAAATCTAAGGTCTGCCCTTGGTGAGTCCTGATTTCCAAAGACTTGTCAAACCTAAGGTCTGCCCTTGGTGAATCTCAATCTCCAAAGGCTCATAAAATCCAAGGTCAGCTCTTGGTGAGTCTCAATCTCAAAAAGCTTGTCAAACCCAAGGTCCACCCTTGGTGAGTCTCGATCTCCAATGGCTTGTCAAACCCAAGGTTCGCCCTTGGTGAGCCTCGACAAAACCCAGGACAGACATGTTCTTGGTAGATTCTCCAAAGGCTCATAAAACCTAAGGTCCTCCCTTGGTGAGTCTTGATCTCCAAAACCCAAGGTATGCCCTTGGCGGTCTCGATCTCAAAAAACTCGTAAAACCCAAGGTCCACCCTTGTTGAGTCTCGATCTCCAAAGGCTCGTCAAACCCAAGGTCCTCCCTTCGTGAGCCTCGACAAAACCCACGACCGACATGTTCCTGGTCGATTCTCCAAAGGCTCATAAAACCCAAGGTTCGCCCTTGGCGAGTCTCGATTTCCAAAGGCTCATAAAATCCAAGGTCCGCCCTTGGTGAGTCTCGATTTCCAAAGGCTTTCAAACCCAACTTTTGCCCTTGGTAATCTTGATCTCCAAAGGTTTGTCAAACCCAAGATCCGTCCGGGTGAGCCTCGACAAAAGGCTCATATAACCCATTCCTGGTTGATTCTCCAAAGCCTCATAAAACCCAAGGTCCGCCCTTGATGAGTTTCGATCTCGAAAGGCTTGCCAAATCCAAGGTCTAACCTTGGTGAGCCTCGTCAAAACCTAGGATGAGCGCGTCCTTGGTCCCAAGCTCGTTAAACCCAAGGTCCATGATGTGTTGCAAACACATCTTAGTTTTAGGATAGTTTTAGGTTATATTTCAATTAAATCATTAGGAAATAGGTTAGAATAAGTTAGTTTATTATTATGATTCTATTGTATCTCATTTTATCACCAAGTTATGATTTCAGGATTAAGCAGAAAAAGGAGAAAACCAAGTCAAAGGACCAGCGCGATCCGCGCGACCAGCGCCAGATACCAAAATTAGAGCCCAGCTTCGAATGGTTCACGCTATCAGCGTGAACTCCAGCGCGATTAGCGCCATCATGCCGTGAAGGTGGCGCGATCCGCGCCACATCTCACGTAATCCGCGCCATAGGGTCTGGAAGCAGCAATTCATTCGCGCAATCCGCGCGAATAGCGTGGATCTCACGCCATCAGCGCCATGAAGACGCAGTTTCCTAATTTAAAAAGATTGAGTTCGAAATTGGCACAGAACAGGGGCTTAGTTACTCTAATTAAATCATTCTATAAATACAAGGCTTCTGGACTGAAGAAGGGGACACTCTACACCACTGGACTCCATTCCACAACTCCCATTATCATATTTTATCATTCTAAACCATTGGAAGACAAGAATCAAGGCTAGGTTATTGGAGAATCATGTATTATTCAACAGCTTTTGTATTCTTGAAGCCTATGGCAGACTAAACTTTGTATTGTCAGAAGGCCATGAACTGATGTGAACTCCTTTGTAACTTAACTGGTATTGAATGAGATTTTCTTGATTTTTTATTTTACTCTGTTCTTTATTGTTTTATTCTTATTTAGAATTGGCCATTCTATTTAGGTATTGAGGGTTAGGATTCACAATGGGGACGTTGGGGTTCTAGTTTTTGACCTTAGTAAAGTAACAGTTGTTCATTACCTAGGGATAGGGATGCGTGACTGCAAAACTTATAATATATTTAATTACTTAACTTGATATAACTCACTGAGGGATTAGGTTTTCAATTCAGGTTAAAGGGTTAATTCGCTAAGGGATTAGGGGTTAACTAAAATAGAAAAGATTCATTCTCTGAACAATCAGAAATAAGCGAACCTTATGATATAGTCTTTTATATGCTTGATAGGAATCGCTAAGGAATTAGGATTCTTGTTAAAGGACTAAATTGCTAAGGAATTAGGATTTATTAAAATCGGAAAGATGTATCATTTGAGTGATCAAACTTGATAAATCAATTAAGTGAAGGAGGTAGGGATCAAAGGGGATTATGCCTAACCACAATCATTCATTCCATTGGTAACAACCCAAACTATTTACTGCATTTACTTCTTTTAAATTTCTGTTCTTTATATTCAACATTCAACACACAACAACAATTCTTCACAAATTATTTCTTTTTACTTCCAATCACTTAGACTTAATATTACTGTGAATTTCACCTCAATCCCTGTGGAGATGATACTCTACTTACCTACTTTATTACTTGAAACGAGCGGTGCACTTGCCGTGTCGCAACAAGTTTTTGGCGCCGTTGCCGGGGATTGGTAAACTGATTTGTACAGTAATTTTTAATCTTTGTGATTGGAATTTTTGTTACTAATTGCTTCTCTGAGTTTATGCGAGGAACAGTCAATACTGATCATTTGCAGTACGATCCTGAGATAGAAAGAGCTGCTAGAAGGCATATGAGATTTGTAACACCCTCAGATTTCAATATATATGTGTATTTTCTTAAAAATATGCATTCCTAGACAGATGACATAAATACCCTTGGACATTTCTGAAAATGACCAAAATGTCATTGGATAATTCCACAAATGACAGTTAGGTCCCTAGGGTAAATGACTAAAATGCCCCTGAACATTTGTACAAATGACCAAAATATCCTTTAAGCTCTGATAAGGTCAAATAGCCTCAGTAAGGTTATGGAAGCTTGACAAAAGTCTAGTATACTCCTAAATAGGAAATTTGTGACATTTTTAGTAAAGAAAAACTATGAAATGAAATTTTTAGAAATTTTGAAAGATAATTAAAAAAAATGGAATATAGACTAATTTGAGTTTTATAAAAACACAGAAAAAGGAAAGGTATAATCTAGGAATTTTTCTCTTAATTCTGGAAGGAATGAATTCTTAAATAAGTGATCTAGACATTTTACTAATTAAAAACAAAATGAACCAATAGGAATTTAGAAAAAGTCATTAGAAGAAAGCTAAGAAACATCCCAAAATTGTTATTAAAATTTAAGTTAGTTTCTAACTAATTTTAAGAAATTTTACTTCCAAGAAAGCAATTGAAATTAGACTTTCATAAATTATAGAAATACTTTTGATTAATATAAGAAAATATGAAGTAAAACAATAAAAACCCTTAAAACCATAGCTATTCCACGGTTTTAAGCAAAATTGAACAATATTTGCTCAAAATCCTAGATTGGCCGTGTACTTTAGAGAAGAATGAAGAAGGCTTTAGAAATCTTGAGAATAAGGACACTTGGACGGTTAAGAAGCAAGGACAAAAGCCATTGGACCATTTGGAAAGATAGGTAATAATGAATTTGAGAAACAAAACAACAAAACTCACCAAGGCCAAAACACTCCACGGATTTGAATGAAAAATCAAAAGAAAGGCACCTAAATTTGGCTAGTGCACGTGCAAATCAAGGAGATAAGAGAATGGTATAGAATTCTCTTGAACTAGGACACATGTATGGTAGGAAAGCATTAGCCAATGGAAGGAATCCAACTAAAAAGCAAGGCAATTATAAGCTTGAGATATTTTCACTTAAAGGCTAAGTAACCTAGCATATAAAAGGAATGGTGGGGACCAAAGTGGGGGCTGATTTGCACGGCCAAAGTATCCCACTTTCAGCCATCCCTTTCACTTATTCCTCCACCTAAAACCAAAGCCAAACAAAGAAGTAACACCCTTGAAAAAGTTCACGTGGAGAGGCTTAGGATTCTTGAAGAAAGGTAGCTTAATTTCAAACAAGGAAAGCCAAGTATGGGAAGTACTATGGTACACATGCTTAGATAATTAATTATGCTATCTTATCATCTAATTCTACAAGACTTAAGCTAGGTTGTCATTTATTTTCATAAGCCTTAAAGTTTTGTATACCATGTGTTTGTAAAAATGCTTCAAAGAAGTAAAAGAATACCTAGGTAATAAGTAACCTTAAATAACTTAAGGAATAATTAACTTGAATGTAGTCTAGTTAGAAAGTGACTAGGAAATCCAATTATCTATATTTTGTAACTATGTTTAATTGTTTTATAAAGACTATATGTTACTTTGTTATTTATTTGATGTTGTTGTATGTTATTTACTTAATAATTGAATTTGATTTGTACTAAGGTTGTATGTTACTTACTTGATGTTGTTATGTGTTACTCACTTGATGTGGAACTATAATTTGTACTAAGGTTATATGTATATTGTTTAAGATGTTGAAAATTGTGGAGTATGTATCCTTAAAAATGGTGCACTTATATCTGTTATTGAATAAATCACGTTGGGTGATTAAAAGTGTATAGTGCCAAATTATGAGAGTTTTGATAAAGAAAAAAAAAATAAAAGCAAGCCATTACATACATCATTTGCACTTATTCCCCTCGGAGTGGAGGGAGGTCTCACTGGAGTGGGTGGGACTGTTCCACTGGAGTGGGTGGAACTATTTTATGGTACCCTTTTTATCCCCTCGGAGTGGAGGGAGGTCTCACTGGAGTGGGTGAAACTATTCTGATTTTGGTACCTTTTATTAGGACTCTGAGATCTCAGTCATGCATCATGATAATAAAGAAAGCATGCATCATTCATCATGTATCTGTTTTATGTTGTTATTTTACTTTTGTTGTTTATCTAACCATGTTTATTATGTTAATTATCTAACCATCTTTATCATATACTTACCCGATTTGTGTCTGTGGTTGACACCTTCGATGACCCCAATTTATTTGGGCGAGCAGAGTGTAACACCCCGTAGGCCTCCGACGTGTTATCATTAATAATATCAGTTTAGCGCTTAAAACATAGTTGATAAAACTCAGCGGAAGCATAGAATCGCTTTTCTTGATTCATTATGTATGGAATAAAACAAATCACATAAAATTCACACACAAGGCACACTTGGCACACCGCTGCTGATCCAGTTTCTCATATTATAACCATAAAGACAGATAACTAACTTAGGCAGATTATCAATATACAACAAGTATACTCAGGAGAGAAATCTCATATACATATCAGAAACAGTTCTGTACAAACATATACATCAGAACTCACACCACATCGTGTGATACAAAAGAATATCAGCCCTCACAGAGGGTATACAGAACTATACAAGCATCATCTGGTGTACACCCACACCATCCCTACTCAAGGGTACAACATATAACCAAAAATAATCAAACATGAGCCTACAAGCTCCATCTGCTGCTATCAGCCAAGCAGAAACGTCTCTACTCGGGCCTCCTGCCCTGAGACTGTTCTCTTCGTCCAGAAGAGTCACCTGAAATCATAAATCCCCAAACGAGGTGAGATAACACATCTCAGTAAGCTCAGGGTCCATGGAGGCTTCTCCTCCACCCTGGCCCACTTCCATAACACATACATCAGGCAATCACAAGCAAATGGCCCACTGGCCTGGCCCTTTGGCCATCATAACAACATAAGCATAGCATACAAACATGGCAAAGCTACCTCAATGCCTGGCAGAGCTACCTCAATGCCTATATCAGTGGGAGTCCGGAACTCACACCTGTGCCATCCCATTGGGTGCTAACCCTTCGCATGGATGCACAATATATGGTACCTCCGAGAATAGAAGGAGCTACCTCAACTTCTAATCCCCTGGCCTGTGGGAACCAATCCCCTGGGAGCTACCTCAACCAAGAGCCAGCCATGCTAGGAGGAAACCATCATCTCCTAGGGAGGTCCATATCTAT